>JAUCMX010000001.1:29947161-30212161 GCA_033459395.1 Hemibagrus guttatus
AGTAACATCCACATGGATGGCAGGACCCAAGGTTTCCCAGCAGAACATTGCCCAAAGCCGGCTTGCCTTCTTCCCATAGTGCATCCTGGTGCCTTGTATTCCCCAGGTAAGTGACGCACACGCACCTGGCCATCCACGTGATTTAAAAGAAAACGTGATTCATCAGACCAGGCCACCTTCTTCCATTGCTCCATGCTCCAGTTCTGATGCTCACGTGCACATTGTTGGTGCTTTCGGCAGTGCACAGGGGTCAGCATGGGCACACTAACTGGTCTGTGGCTATGCAGCTCCATACACAACATACTGTGATGCACTGTGTATCCTGACACCTTACTATCAGAACCAGCATTAACTTCAACAGTAACAGTAGCAACAGTAGCTCATCTGTTAGATCAGATCACACGGGCCAGCCTTCACTCCCTGATGGTTTTCATGATGGTGTACATGTCCTTGTTTTGTCTCCTTTGTCCTGATGGTGTACATGTCCTTGTTTTGGTTTTGTCTCCTCTTTGTCCTGATGGTGTACATGTCCTTGTTTTGTCTCCTTTGTCCTGATGGTGTACATGTCCTTGTTTTGGTTTTGTCTCCTCTTTGACCTGATGGTGTACATGTCCTTGTTTTGGTTTTGTCTCCTCTTTGTCCTGATGGTGTACATGTCCTTGTTTTGTCTCCTATTTGTACTGATGGTGTACATGTCCTTGTTTTGGTTTTGTCTCCTCTTTGTCCTGATGGTCTATATGTCCTTGTTTTGGTTTTGTCTCCTCTTTGTCCTGATGGTCTATATGTCCTTGTTTTGGTTTTGTCTCCTCTTTGTCCTGATGGTGTACATGTCCTTGTTTTGTCTCCTATTTGTACTGATGGTGTACATGTCCTTGTTTTGGTTTTGTCTCCTCTTTGTCCTGATGGTCTATATGTCCTTGTTTTGGTTTTGTCTCCTCTTTGTCCTGATGGTGTACATGTCCTTGTTTTGGTTTTGTCTCCTCTTTGTCCTGATGGTCTATATGTCCTTGTTTTGGTTTTGTCTCCTCTTTGTCCTGATGGTGTACATGTCCTTGTTTTGGTTTTGTCTCCTCTTTGTCCTGATGGTCTATATGTCCTTGTTTTGGTTTTGTCTCCTCTTTGACCTGATGGTCTATATGTCCTTGTTTTGGTTTTGTCTCCTCTTTGACCTGATGGTCTATATGTCCTTGTTTTGGTTTTGTCTCCTCTTTGTCCTGATGGTGTACATGTCCTTGTTTTGGTTTTGTCTCCTCTTTGACCTGATGGTCTATATGTCCTTGTTTTGGTTTTGTCTCCTCTTTGACCTGATGGTCTATATGTCCTTGTTTTGGTTTTGTCTCCTCTTTGTCCTGATGGTGTACATGTCCTTGTTTTGGTTTTGTCTCCTCTTTGTCCTGATGGTGTACATGTCCTTGTTTTGGTTTTGTCCCCTCTTTGTCCTTGTTGGTGTACATGTTCCATCTCATCTGAGTGGAAAACTTGCTGCACTCTGCTCTTCCCTCCATTACAGTCTAATCCAGTCTGTAATGGAGGCACTATAGTGAGCACACTCTCCATGATGGCTGTGTACAGTTTTTTTCCAGATGGCTTGGTAGATTCTGAGCTTCCTGAGCTCCCGAAGGAATTCTGACCTATCCCACTCACTCTCACAGTTATTATTGTTTGCACCTGTTCACAATAATTTCTGATATATCTAGCTGGTTCTAGTTTTTAAATTAGTTATAATAATCTATTAAAATGAGTTATTTAAACCACTATGTCTTAATGCACACCTATAAAACATACTGCTTGTTGAGTAATACTTACAGTGGCACACTATTTAGTAGTAATCTTAATAATATCCTTAGTAAATAGGCAGAATATATTATTTTAATTATGATTCAGTTAGTAGTTGGATTAATTTAAAAAATAATGATGTACTGAGGGGTGTAATCTGTGTAGTTTGTTTTGCAGTTAAAAAGCTCCTAGCTGTAATAGGTGTAAGTCAGTGGTTCTACACTATGATCTTATTACTTAGATTTATTGGTGCTGCTATCCAACTGTTACACCATCCCCATATCATCTGGTGCTTTCTATTTCCCAGTTAGATTCCTTCTACTTTCTTATCTGTAAGTAAAATATTACAGGGATGTCATTGTGTATCAGGGTCAATCAAGTTGTGTTGAGCTGAGGTCACTGGGTACACTCTGCTACCAATACAGCACCAGTATCAGTATGTTTCCTCTAATATCGACTTTCAGATGGTCATTTACCATCCATGGCTTTCGGTATGCTTTATCGGATGCTCCACTTTGGGGTTAATGCGAACGCTTCTTAATGTCCTGATAGATCTGAGTAATGTGGTCTTTCACTCGCAGGGGTTTGGGAAGCAGTTATGAATTTGGATTGCTTTCTTGAGGCTTTTCCAGACATGAGAGAGTGCCAGTGAAATATCTTGTACAGATTAAGAAATGGATGGAGATGAAGTCATTTGTCATACTAAGTAGTTTCGGGTGTCCTTGATGTGGTTAGCTGGATGGATGTGGATGAGAAAAAGAGAGAGCTGGGTTGAAATTGGGTCAATGCTTTGCTTTCTGCTACCTTCACCAGGATACATGCATCTTCATGTCTTTTGGAAATGTTGGAGTGATTGCATTCCCTGTAGGCCTAATAGATTTGGAATGTAGCTGTATATTTATGTATGGATGTATTGTGTGTTAGTTGTGAACAGACTTGAATTGTGTAAAGTTTCCTAATATATTTGTTTTGTATTGTTACACAATATTTATTTTATTAAATTTTTAAAAAAAATTATTTATTTATTTATTTATTTATTTATTTATTAGGGGGCATTGTTACAAAATAGTTTTGGGCCTTTTTGACCTGAAAAATCCTCAGACGTATGTTTGTTTTACGTACTTAATGCCACTTTGAAGTTATTTTTAAAAATTATTTATTATTCTTATTTTTTTCCCTCTTAAATTTCTTATCAATAGACCAACTTTTCCACCTCAGTGAAGTGTGACGTTTGGGCTTTTTTAAAATACATTTTTCAATATATTTTTAATTCACATTTTTATAAGAGTTTAATCCATCAAGTTATTGACAATTTTTTTGTCAGTTACTTGGAAGCACAATTGACAATTATTGGCTTTTGACAAGTCTGATGCAGGCCTGACGCAAAACGGAGAAGAAAGTAGAGTGAAAATTGGTGTTTTTTGGATTCTGTCAGATGAATGCAAATCAGTTTCTATTTGTAGCTAATAGCCTTCAGTGTGTGTAGGTGAGTGTTAAATACCACTGAATTAAACTGTATTTATTTAATATTAACTACTTCCTTTTTTTTGCCTCCTGATCCACAGCTGCACACGTTTATTACGTAAAGGCACAGGGAGGTGATGTACTGATAATGAAGTGTTCTACCAGATTTTAGCTTCTCAAAAGTGTTGATCCAGAGTCAGTTAGCTAGTGGAATCCATCTTTAGCCTGTTATTGTGTATTCTGTTTAAGAAAAAAGGTTTTTATTTTGAATTAGCAGGTTATGGCATTTCAATTTAGATACTTTACTTTTTCAGATCGATCTAAACATTTTTGTCACGGTAAATTTAAACCTACAGTATCTCATGCCCCAGATTCAGACCTTCATTCATAGAATCATTTATAACCTTTGTTGTTTGTTGGTTGTTTGGTTGATCGTTTTTTTCGACTGAGTTGAATGTAAAGTTACACATAAAAAAAAGGAAATAATAGCTTGCAATTAAAAAAAAAAAAAAAAAAAAAAACCCTCTTGGTCCATTTTCACCTGAAGCTTACGCTTAAACATACTCTTGTGCATTCTTTTACTTTCTTTCTGAAGATCCTATTATACACACAGTGTCCGAAGATAATATCCGAAGATATTAACACAAGTGACTCGACTGTGAACGTGGTTTTTAGGTGCGAGATCATGATAAGATCGTTGAAACCTTGTTATCATTTGGAATAATTGACACAGGCAGTTTTTTAGCTCCAAGGTCTTTTTTTGCCAAGCTCTCTTTCATTCCCATCCGTTGTCATGGATGCAGAAAGAAAGGAAGGAAGGAAAAGGAAAGCGTCGGCTATTTTTGTCTCGTCTCCAGTTCCGCATCTTTCACAGTCTGGCAGCTTCACAAAGAGAAAACCATCTTGGTTATTGTTGTCTTTTGCGTCATTTATTCAATCAATCCTTCTTTTACTCTTCCTAACTTCCCATTCTGAGGTTTCTTTCTTTCTAATGGAGGGAGGGAGGGATGGAGGGGGAGAGAGAGAGAGAAAGAGAGAGAGAGAGTGAGAGAGAGGATTTCACAATTATATTTAAAATTAAATTAAAATCATTTTATATTATTATTATTATTATATTATATTACACTCTGTCACTCTTTCATTGCCATTTATTTGTCTCTCACTTGCTCTCTGCTGATTGCAGCCACCATTTATCCAGCCTAAAGTTGGGGTGTGCTGATTTTTGGCATATCTGTTCTGACATCATTGTTGTTCTTTTGGCTGTCCCCTGTTCAGGGTCGACACAGCGGATCATTTGGTCCACATATTTTGATTTGGCACAGGATTTTACCCCAGATGCCCTCCCATTTCATCCAGGCTTTGGACCTGCACTTGAGTGTTAACTCTTCAGTGGCTGAGGTTAGCTCTCTGCCCGGGAATCGAACCCAGGGCCACAGCAATGAGAGCACGGGATCCTGCTGCTGGACCACCAGGAGGCTATAAAAATCCTACACACTGTATATGTGACATTTGTTCATGTATAGATTTTGCATGATGTTTGCATTATGATTAGCACTGAAATATGTGAAAGATAGAAAAACGTGTTTTTGGAATATGGAATAATATTGGATTGCTGATGAAGTAAACAAGCCATTAATTCAGTTGTGAAGTGAAGGACATAAGTTATTGTGTTCATGCTTATGCATCCACAAATTGTAATACTGCTATTAACATTTTATTTATGTAGAATTTATGAACTGGGCTTACAGGTTTTTAGCCGTGTTTCCACTGAACACAGATTATTAATTGACACAGTTGGGTCTCCTGAGAGATCGATATCATCTCACATTGTGCCACTCATTCACTGCACATTCGATTGAAACTATCAAATGAGGTGTAGATATAAGATCGATACACTTACACACTTGTCTAGACTACACCATGATTTCTGTTGAGGTGTGGCATCATGACATGGCTATATATATATATATATATATATATATATATATATATATATATATATATATATATATATATATATATATATATGAAACAACAATTTGCATGATTGACGATGTGACATTAAATGATGTGAAGTTATGGTGTCAGACATTATCACTATACCATCAGCACGGTTTCTGTTTGCGTGCATATTCCTCGCCACACCTGAGCCCCTGCTCTGAAACGTCTAGCCCATGCCAATGTATCAGACTCCAGGTGAAAGTCGATGGAGCGTGTAATGTGTCATTTGCAGTGTCTGTTTGGGTAACAGGGCAATGTTTGTAGCTCTGGAAGATCTGAAGCTGACGCACATTTCTCAAAGCTGTAAGCTGTGAAACTTATCTCTTGATTATATCTGAGGAGTTTCAGGACGGCACCATGTCTTATAAGGCGTACTGGTATAATGTGTCTAATCTCGGATAATATTAGGTGCTGACGTAGAATATTCATATGACACTCATGTGGTTTATCATTGCATTTTGGATGCGGATTTAGCTGCTTATACTATGTGCACACAAGACAGCTTTCACTCCTCAACTACTGGTGTGTGTGTGTATGTGTGAGTTTATATTGTAGTTCCAAACTGTATACATAATTATTGCCAATGTTTTAGACAATATATTGATTTGTGTAGTTATGTTTGTGTAATTATTTTTCCTTGTATCTCATCTCATCTGTCTCTCTGTCTCTCTCTCTCTCTCTCTCTCTCTCTCTCTCTCTCTCTCTCTCTCTCTCTCTCGCAGTGCGGGAAGGGAGCCGAGAACTTTGACAAGTTCTTCACACGCACACAGCCACAGCTCACACCTCCTGACGAGCTCGTCATCGCCAACATCGACCAGTCCGAGTTTGCCGGTTTCTCCTTTATCAACCCACAGTTTGTCCACCCGTATCTCACCAACACAATATGAACGAGGAACGAGTCAGGCTCTAAGAGTAACTCTACATACCCAACCCCCAGAATGCCTCACACTTAGTCTTTTCCTCATTATCACTAATTCAATTTCAGTCTTAACTCCAAGCATTACTTTCTATCATTTTCTTATACAATAATTCAGTTCTTCATTTTATTTTTATGCCAGTCAGAGAGTTACTAGCGCTCGGATGGTGTTGGTTGGTTTGTATGAGTGTTTTTACCCTAAACCGACCACTTAATATCATAAAGCACGTCACGATTTATTTCTCTTAATATAAAAAACCCCGTAAGAGATGCAAAAACCTGTGCTTCCTGGTGTTATAGTGTAAACCATGCTAGTCTTCCCAATCCAGAAGCATAAAGTGGGGTTCTCTCAGACTTTAATAATAATGTGTTAATAATGTCAGTTACCTTTGCTTGTAGTCTTGCTAACAAGCAAACGGTCTAAATGGTGGGTTTTTTTTTTTTAGGTTTAAAGATCTCTGTTTGAGCACAGATTGAGCTTATTGAAATTGGTGCAGAAATTTAAGACCAGATCTATCGGCTTCTAACGACTTCTATAGAACATGTGCTAGGGTTATTAAAAATTAAAAAGCTGCGCTTAAATGAAGGGAGATATTTGACCCGGAAGCAGATACTAATACATCAAGTTGATAAGAAGCGCTCATAGACAAGATGGTTAACCAGCTTACTATCTAACAGTCACGCTAGCCGAATGGTGTGATAGTATTCATATCCATGATTTTAATAGATGCATCTAGGTTCCTTTTCCGGCATCATCATATCTATCTAATACAAGATGATTTCTTGATTTTAACTTAGGATTTCTTGATCGCATTATTCTGTGTTAGTATTGCTAACATGACGTTGCTTAATAACTTTGTGGTCTGCATGTAAAATAGCAAAACCAAATCAAGGTCAGATTATGTTACATTTAGCTCCTCGTCTATTTGTAACAGTTTTTAAGAACAGTTTTTAAGAAGACACGTTTGACGCAAGTCGCTTTTTTTCTTTTTTCATTTTGTCTCCTGTTTGTTTAACAGAAACCACGAAACTCTGAATCATTTTAATGAGAATTTGAAAATGTGATGCAATTGATTATTTTTTTTTGTAATTCTAAATGAAATTAGTGATGATGAATTCAGACGGAATGAAGTGTTTGCATACTTGTCATACACACGTGATGTGTTGCATGCTTGGAATAACACCAGAGTATTATGTTGTTGCAATGACAAAGTTATATATATTCTATAAATGCTATTTGCTGAAATCATCTTTCTAGATTCCTTTTAAATAATTTTTCTTCCTAGCGATCATTCAATATAATCTTGCAACAGTGTATTAATGGTTTTGTAAATACTTCTAGGTTATTTAAAAAAAAAGAGAGCGATAGAGAGAGAGAAACAGAATGAGAGAGTGAATAGCAAGTTAACATTTTTATACCAACAACTGAATGTGATTTTATGACATTTAGCTGAAAAAGAGTTCTCTAGATCGATCATCTTTATCAGGTTTGTGTCCTTGCACGTGGTTCAATCAGCTAATGTTAACTTTAGGAAATTTATCAAATGCTTTACGTACAGTTTTAGTAACATTTTTAGTCCTGTTTTACCTGTCCCTTATAAATGTTTACTTGCTGATTAAACTTTTATATACTTGTATATACATGACATACTACACTACTGTTCAAAGGTTTGGGACTCTCATGAATTTTTAATCACACTCTCAGAAAAAAAGGGCAGTGAACTGTACATTTCCTGCTCATTGGAGTTTTATTAGATGGTTATCTAGCACATAACCTCAAGATCTAATTATGTACCAATGCATACTAAAGGTTGCAATGATGTATGTTTGAATGTATAACACCACAGTGACGAGGAAAATACAGTTTAGTTTTCTTGAGCATACACCAAAATGTATTTTTAGAGGATTTTTGTCTTTCACATTGACTGAAGCATTTTGAGAGGGAAAGAAATTGGTAGATAATATCCTGGAATTATTCATTAACTATACTGATAATAATCATTTAACTGAAGTAAACTTATATTGATTCTACAAAAAGGCTTGATCACATCTTAAAAAAAAAAAAAGCATTTTATATATTAACATGTTTATAATATTTTATTTCTTATAAACTTTCTTTTTGGAATTTTACTATAAATTATAATCATAATTATTTTCAATCACCTAATGTTTTACAGCTTTCCCCAAAAGACAAGTGCACAGCACTAGGATAACATCACAATCATTTTATACTAATGAAATCAAATGAATTTGTTAATATTACTGGTCATATTCATTCCGAATCATTTGCGTGATGATTTCAGACTTTTGAACAGTAGTGTACAATATGAGAGAACTAAAAACACAGTTGCATATTTGTGTAATTGGAGTTTTTATGTACTAAGGTTTACATCACAGCTTTACCTGCTTAAAAAAAAAGGCAGTGTGCTAGACGCCAGCACAGACGCTTAAGAAAACAACCCCACATGTGTTTCCAAACATGTCTGGAACAGGCTATATTGTTTGTGAGACTTGATTGGTTGTAAAGTGTGAGCTGATTGGCTGTTGTGGTTTTGCGGTTGCCTCGGATTTTTCCAGCCTGTTATACTAAAAGTATGCTTATGGAAACTTTACTAAAACAGACACACATATACAGTATATATATCCTGATATACTTCTATATATACATACAGTGTGCATGATGACTGAAGCATTCCAGATCACACAGCATGGACTTAATGTGGCGAAAAGATATCTTATGTAATGGGATGTTTTTTGTCCCCTGTCGGTCTTAAAAGTAATGAAAATGTTGAATTTCTTTGGGTCTTGTATTGTAATTTGTATTGTGTGGATTATTCAGACTGCCAGGCTGTAGGGAATTTGTAATATTTCTAACATTTGAACCCAAATGAAGATCTGATAACAGTCATCATCAGATACACAACAACATGTGGGCAAAATTTCAGCACCAATTATATGGAAGTATAACAGCCTTCCTTCAGCTGCTTGATCCTATAATACGTATTGTTTTAGAATCATGTACAGGCACTTGCTGATTAGTAATTAGATGATACACCGTGATACTACACGCGAACAGAATAGAATTATTGTGTTTAGAAAGTTTTTCCTATATAGGCAGAATGACAGGCAGCTCATGTAAGCTTGTAAGCTGGTATTACTCTGATGGAGTCTTACTCTTTCACACCAGAGCATTTCTTTTCCTGATTTATAGATAAAGTACAAGTTGAAGTAAAGCTAAGGTACTATTAAGCAAATCCATCTATAATTCTAATCTATAATTCTATTATTATCTAAAATAATAAGATTTTAACCGAGAAGGAATCTAGTCAGGCATCACCAATGAGACCCTTCAGTGTTGTTTTAAGTTTATACCACTTAACCTTCTGTAGAGTTTTTTATGATGTCATTATTACTATTAGAATATTTTTTTAATTAGGCTCACAAGCCCACAGATAAATTTATTTTTATAAGGTTCTATCTGTATTTGGCGGCTTCCCAAAATGTTTTGATGGTCTCAAAATTTTAACAATATACCTGATACTATAGGTCTTGTTAAGAGGAAAATGTACATTTCCAGGGAAATAAAATGATGTTCCATGTCTCGAAATGTTCACCAGGTAGAATCTAATAATATATAAGATTATGGCGTGTTTGTTCACTATTACCTGCAGATTTTCTTCCCTTTGTACGTAAACCTATGATAAAGCCAGCTATCTAGCAATTCAACTATACAATCTAGCTAGGTTTTGAGGTCCCAAAATGATGAGCACTTACTGTACCAAGTGTCTGGTTTGTCTGGGTCGAACAGAATTATGGGATTACATATGGCCATACTCTTAAACTCTTGAATTTGTTGTCCAAGTCGCACCTCAGAAACTCATCACAAGGTGGGAGAGATTGCATATGCTCTCATCTGTCAATCAGGGTGATACTAGCCAATCATGTGCATCTGTAAGCCTATGTATGTGGAAGAGGGCAAATAGCACTCGCCTAGATGTGTGTTATGTTCTGCTCTGTGGTGCAGCTGTTTGCAGATTCTGGCTTTACATGCCTTGGTGAAAACCTGATGCTAGGCTTCACCCTCCCAGGTGGTAGCTGTAGAAACGAGTAAAATTAAGGAAAAAATGTGTACAGAAATGCTTACCTAAAAGCTGCCATCCAGTAGTACAATGTTGGCATGTATCATAATCAAAAATACTGACACATGCCTGTTACACTGACATTCACTTATCCTCTAAGTTGTCATCATGTACTACAAGTAATTCCATATTCATTTAGTTTTCCCATTTGTTGTCACTCATCATCCCTCAGCAGTGCCAAGCCGATAACTGAGCCCGATGATAGCAGTGTTGCACTAACTGTGTAGTCTCCACCACCACATGTGTAAGTTTTTAAGACTGTGTGTGGCAGACACATATAGCCATATTCCTCTGTGTGTATGAGCCTCTGGAGTCAGAGGACATAATTATTCCACCACAGTGCTGATAATGTGGTGGCGTGTGCAGTTCCTCATCTGTGTGGGCAGCCACTGCTTTCTGATTTCTTCAACGTTGCTAGCTTTGCTTGTTCAGCCATTTTGAAGTGATGGAATATCCAGTCTTGCCTTACCTAGCAATCAAACCATCCCTGTGCCTCTGATTGTGTGTGTGTGTGTGTGTGTGTGTGTGTGTGTGTGTGCGCACGCATGTATCTGTATATGTGTATGGAAAATGCTTGTCTTTTTACTCAACACTAATTCCTCTGTCTTCCCCACATGCTCTGTTCTTCTCACACTTGTCTCAGCCAAACATTACAAAAAAATTTATTACAACAGGTTCAGCTTCTGTTCTAAAAAGACACTGCCTCTTTAACCACTTTTCAACTGGCAGAATTGTGTGTGCTTCAGGATGAGTCAGACAACCTGCTATTTAATTCTTCTATTTCTCCTTCTTTAGTTGTGATTATGTAACTCAAGAAAAGGAGCGAACGGAACTGATTCTGCCCCAGAGTTTTTAAACTCTATAATTAACTCATTCTTTCCCTGATATGGACATAGTACTTTTAGTTTAAATAGTGGATTTTAATATTTTAAAGCTAATTATATCATGTGTCAAAGGTGATAAAAAGGTGTTGTTTAAATCTATTCAACTCAAAGGGTCGACCAAAAAAAACAAAAAAAAAAACAACTTTAAGTCTTAAAGTAAGAATATACCCCAAAAAATGTACCCGAGGTTTGAAAATTTATTTTTAGCAAAATTACAGATTTATAAAAATAAATAAATAAGTAAATTTACCCAAAATGATGGATTTATAATCTGAATATTCACTACAAGACAGATTCAATATTATTATAACAGATTATAGATTTAAATACATATTTATTTAATACAGACAAATAAAGGTTTCAAAAGTCATTATAAAAATTATGTTTTAATTCTAATTATGTTTAAATTAGTCAAATTTGAAGTTATTTTACTAAGAAAGATATTCCTATACCAAAAATATAAAAAAGTAAAGCAAATTTTAAAAGAAATTCTTCTCAGATTTATTCTCAAACATTTTTATTTTGCCAAAATAGCAGATTTTAAAATGAAACCTATTTGAATGACAGAATGGAAAACTATTTCTGGCCAAAAGCAGAAAACTTATTTTAAAACAAATCCTTTTCTAACTTTTACTTCTGTGTGATGTAAAATTCCTTACACACCTGGTTCTCCTTATTTCTTTTGTTTTTTTTTATTGTTATCTGTTTATGTGTTTAGAAAGCAGGACTGTTCATTTTATTATCAGGATGAATATGTGACCTAAGGTTTAATCTCTGACTTTCTGATGATGGCATGTTAAAATGCCATGTAACACTCTCGCTCTCTGTGCTTGTACATACTGATCCATGATCGACTTTAATGAAACTTTGTAATGGTGTCTGTTGGTTTGCCCTATTCTTTCTCGAGTCCACAAGTTCAGCTATAACCATTGCTATTTGTACCTACTGTATGATACTGCAAATAAAGTATGAGAAATAAAGCACCACTTTCAATCTTTGTTCATTCATTTCTCTGTGTGTATGTGTGATGTGGTGTGTTGGTAATAACAGCTTTATTACAAAATGAAGGAACCGTAAATTATTTTTTAATGTCAAGCCATTATTTGTGTATTTGTATTTAATGTTTAAGCATTTTCTTTAACAATGTGAGCAACAATAATTCAGTTTTTGGTGTATGAATGTATGTGTATGTTAGTAAGCAAAATGTAAACACTGGTTGTGAATTTCCCCAATGCAGTTGGCCATGAACAGAGCATTAGGAATGATCACAAAATGATGTGGAAAGTGGCTGACAGTTCTTGAATTAACAAATGTCAAGATAAAAAAAAAAGGAGCGAGAAATTCCAATCCTTTCACAATGAAGACTGATAACCATGAGCATGAGGAGACAAACCTAAAAATATTCAAGCACATGAAAGAGACTGCATTGCAACATCCTTATTTCGCCTTTCTATCCCTTTTATGCACATTTAGCATGCATGTTCTTTATGTGGATAGGTTAAATTTGCTTTGCAGCCCTTGGTGCTGTGATGTCTTATGTAGCCAAATTGTGATGGCTAGACGACTGAATCAGAGCATCTCCAAAACTGCAGCTCTTGTGGGGTGTTCCCGGTCTGCAGTGGTCAGTATCTATCAAAAGTGGTCCAAGGAAGGAACAGTGGTGAACCAGCGACAGGGTCATGTGCAGCCAAGGCTAATTGATGCACATGGGGAGTGAAAGCTGGCCCGTGTGATCCGATCCGACAGACGAGCTTCTGTTGCTCAAATTTCTGAAGAAGTTAATGCTGGTTCTGATAGAAAGGTGTCAGAATACACAGTGCATGACGGGTCAGGGCTGTTTTGGCAGCAGAAGGGGGACCAACACAATATTCATAATGTTATGCCTGGTCAGTGTATGTAGTCAAAATAACAATAAAAGCTTCCTGATTTCTTGACTTGATGATTTTTTCCACTGTTAAAGTTGAACTTCAAATGTCATAGCTGAAAACGTCATAATTAAAGGATCTATACCCAGGAACCTACAGGAACATCAGCACAACAAGCAAAAAAGAAGACCTTTAACCCTGTAAACATGCAGGATTGAATCTCCCCATAAAACCTACAAAAGTATAATATTGTTTCACAGTATGCATTTGGCATGGTCCATTGTATTTTGGATGGATACTGAAAAAAAAAGGATTGTATAACAGCTGATAAATAGAGTGATAAATAGATCGATAAATAGAGAACTGGTTTTTAGAACTTTTAGATGCTCTCCAGCTTTCAAAAGAAATGCTCTAATAAACTAAATAATTTTTTTCCAAGTAGGAAATTTCACAAAGATAACATTTGGCATTATAGAACTAGACTAATAGCTCCTGAATACCTTCTACCTTACAACGTTGCAAAAATATACCTGCTGGTTACATACATGGATAAAGACAAAGTCCTGAGGTCCTGCTAAAGCATTCATTCGCAACCAAGCTACACACATGAAAGTGACAAGACTTAAGCCCTTTTAAGGTCATCTCAGGCCCATCGCTGTCTCTTCAAGGCATTGTTGATCTGAGAAAATGTGATGTATATGTTAATCTTAGTAGAGCAGTACATACAGCATACAACCACCTAAAATGGGGCATAGAGGATATATTAGGTAACACTGAGAGATTCATTGTGCATTTCCGTAAGCTTAATAAAGAAGAAATGAATCCCACACCAATGACAAAACCCCTAGACTAGCTGTTTATCAGGCAGTTTATTTCTTCTGAACCTTTCAGCCAAGGTTAAAGCACACCTACACCACTGACTTAAAATACAAGACCTTGCTCAAGAATAAAAATCAAAGATCGAAAATGGAGACAATATTCTCTTCTGATAAGAACAGAAACTGGAACTGAATTATTCATTCATTGTCTACCACTTATCCGAACTATTCTCAGGTCACGGGGAGCCTGTGCCTATCTCAGGCGTCATTGGGCATCAAGGCAGGATACACGCTGGACGGAGTGCCAACCCATCACAGGGCGCACACACACACACACACACACTACAGACAATTTAGAGATGCCAATCAACCTACAATGCATGTCTTTGGACCAGGAGAGGAAACTGGAGTGCCCGGAGAAAACCCCCGAGGCACGGGGAGAACATGCAAACTCCACACACACGGCGGAGGGGGGAATCGAACCCCAACCCTGGAGGTGTGAGGCAAACGTGCTAACCACTAAGCCACCGTGCCCCCCGGAACTCAATTATCACTATATTTAATTCAAGACTTCTGTCTGGCTTCCGATTCCACAGTGTTCTCCAACACCTACACCAAACCGTTTTTTCCCCAACTTAAACTTCTAGCACAGCATACGGTATGGAGTAATGAACAATATGTTTCTGCCTCAGTAGTGGCTTCCAAATATAGTTATCCACTATAGTACTAGTCTCATCTTTTGACACAAAGGCCATAATTCTAATTACTCTTAATGGTCCAAATTGAAATCTATATTGCCAAGGGGCACAGATACTGTGCCCAGCTACAATTTATAAAGCTATGCAAGCTATGTTCACTTGCTTGTGAATAGGCTGCATCATCAGTTTGGTTCTTTTTCCCCAGTGTGCAGCCAAAAATAGATTTCAGTGGCGAATCAAATATTAGAGAGAGTCAGAGAGTACACTTGTAGGATTTTTTTTCATGGTCCACAGTTAGTTAAGAGCTATAAGGGTACAAGTAAGGGCCTTCATTGACCACTTATAGAACATCACTGGACTGATTCCCATATTAGCATTGACGAACTAATTTGTTTTGCTTATGAAAATAAAAATACTTCTGTCAATTTGTTTATCACCTTCTAAGAATAAATTAAATGTTAATGTCAATGACCTGAAAAGTCAATGGGTCAATGACCTAAAAGGTTGACTTTTAACTAAGTTCAGGCTGGCCGATCATCTCACTCGAAGCTTATGTCAGTGTCACAGAAAAGGTCACACTCAGCTATCTGTGAGTCCCATAATGCACTGGGTATCAAGTAGACTGAAGGCTATTGACTGCAGGCAAGTCAACAGCACTTTTATCAAGCTGGAGAAGAACAAATTTACTGACATTTACTGAGAAATTTATTCAAGAAATGCAGTATTTATACACGATATCCTACAAATGCTCCCGAGAAAACTGTACATTTAATCAAAACCTTGACTGACATGCGTCGAATCATGTAATTAGAGATTATTTATTGATGATCGATGATATGATTTACACTGCTTATACAATGATTTGTTCCACTTGTTCTCATAGCTATCATTTATTTTATACACCTAATAGGATGAGCCCATTTTATAACCTTGATAACAAAATTGACTATTTACAGAAACCATGTTTTAACTACTTTGTTAGATTCACCAGCAGAAAGCACTGCTGCTTCACAGTTCCAAGATCCCTGCTTTGATCTGGGGCTCAGCGTACTGTCTGTGTGGGGTTTTTCCATGTTCTCCAGTTTACTTCCACCTATCAAAAACATACCACTATGTGGATTGTCTAAGATGAATTGCTAAGTGTGAATGAGTGTCTGCATTGTGTCCTGTAATAGACTGGCATCCTGTCCAGGCTGCAATCCCATCTCCAGTGTTCTGTGGATAGGATCCGTATCCATCACAACTCTGACCAGGATAGCCTTTGGGACAGTGGTGGCTCAAGTGGTTCAGGCTCTGGGTTGTTGATTGTGGTTCAAGCCCCAGCAGCACCAAGCTCCACTGTTGGGCAATTGAGCAAGGACTTTAGCCCTCTCTGCTCCAGGGGCGCTGTATCATTGCTGCCCCTGTGCTGTGACCCCAACTTCCTCAGCTGGAATACGTGAAGAAAATATCCACTGTGCTGTAATGTATGTGTGGCAATAATAAAGGCTTCTTCTTCTTCTTCTTCTTCTTCTTCGTCTTCTTCTTCTTCATCTTCTTTACTTAAGGTGAATAAATAAATAAATAATGGAAATGTGTGAAGAAGAGATTTCAGACAGGTGGGGTCTTATTTCGCTTAAAATAACCCCACATGTTCATTCATTCATTGTCTACCGCTTATGCGATCTATTCTCGGGTCACGGGGAGCCTGTGCCCAGGCGTCATTGGACATCAAGAAAGGATACACCCTGGACGGACACACACACTCTCTCATTCACACACTACGGACTATTTAGAGATGCCAATCAACCTACAATGCGTGTCTTTGGACGAGGGGAGGAAACCGGAGTACCTGGAGGAAACCCCCGAGGAACGGGGAGAACATGCAACCCTGGAGGTGTGAGGCAAACCTGCAAACCACCAAGGTCCTCCTCCTCCTTCATTCTGCGGACTATCCTGATTGGTAGGAGTGTTATACCACGTGACACACTGAGAAGGAAAAAAAAGTCACTGGAGAGGAGTGCTGCCGTGTAGGAGATGCTCCACTCTTCACGTCGCCCACGGTGTGTAAAACTTTGCGGTTTTCCAGTTGGTTTTCACTTTGAGAACTTATCTGAAAAACAAAAGGAAATAGTAACAGTAATATGAACAAACCTGAATTGATACATTTCGCCACGGTTTCGCTTGTCTAGCCTCGGAAAAGAGCTTTTCTTTAGCTTTTTTTATTCTGCACGCATAGATCAGAGCGGAAGACGCACGCGGAGCGCAAGGCAAAAACATTTAAAGCACATCGACGCTCATTTCTGAAGGTATGTAACGCGGTGTGTTTATATGTTATACACGTAAAAGTATCGAATTAATACCGAATTGTCCACGATCATAGGTTTTGGTGAAAGGTTGATGCGTCTAGAAAAGATTCTTTCTTTTTCCATAGAGTTCGTACCTACCATAAACACTTTATATATTTTCAAAAATAATAAATCAACCTAAACATGTTACTTGTTGAAGTAGTTGTACTCTTTTATCTCACCATTAAACTGAAAATTTGTCTGTTTGAGATGATATATATATATATATATATATATATATATATATATATATATATATATATATATATATATATATATATATATATATATATATATATATATATATATTGAAATGCGTTATTAAAAGGTTATTAAGGTTATTATCTTCTTGTTGCCATGGCATCATGTTGAGTCAGATTAAATAGGAAATATGTTGCAGAAAATATCCCAACATTCTGGTCTCAACATTCAGGAAAAATCCTTAACTAGACGTCTGTGTATTTATTTATATGTGTATTTTATAAATGTATTATTTATAAAGAGAAAGAGAGAGAATGCATTCATCCATTTGTGAAGATTAGTCCTGTCCGTTAGAAGTAAGCTTTGGTGTAACCTTTTAGAAGATCATATCGGAGATGTAAGCCCCTCCAGCTGACGTTCACTAGACAAGCTATTTTCATGCTAATGTAGCACGTAAGAATATTGGTTTTGCTTTACAAGCTGGTTTTAGAGCCAAAGGTAAAGGCTGTTTAACATAAACCTCTTCCCCGCAGAGAGTTAATAAAGCCCCAGTGCGTCAAATGCCATTTCAGCACCATGGACAGTGACACAGACTTGGAGCAGACGTGGCTATTGTCCATACATGGACCCGCAAAGTGTTTCAGAGATAAACGTATATAAGACGATACATGTAAGAAAATACTGTCCATCATTCAACGACTTTAGTTTTCAAAACATGATCCAGCTTGGCTTGTGTAGTAGACTCACTTTTTGCAGTTACATGCATTTGTGTAAATTAATTAGTCGAAAGCAGTACACTGGACCAGAGAATTAGCTTGGAAAGTAGAGTTTTCACCAACATAGTTTTAACTCTGTTTTCTGAGTAACACAAATTTCAAAATTGATAAGGAAAAAGTGAGCCACATCCTACAAGGTGAACCCACATGGTAGGTGTGTCTAAGAAAGTGTATACAGTACTGTTTAAAAATCCTGATACACTTGTTCTAGCGCTACACACACTACCATGATGGAGTAACTGCTCTGCTCAAAATGGTGTATCTCTCACATAATTGGTGCTCTCTTTCCATTGATAGATCACCGCATATATATATGTATATATTGTATGATCAGCAATTGGGTGTCCATGGGTGTGTATGTGTATTTGGTTATCATATTGATTACATACAGGCACAGCAATTGCACTGGGAGTCTCTGCTGAGCTTGGTGAAAACTGTACTGGTGTTTATGAGACATTACTTTAGAAATATCCAAATCAATGGAACTCTGGAGATTTGTCACAAAATAGTGTCAAGATGTTCCATACTGCAGTTGGTATTAAAGCTATGATAGACAGTTTTCATCATCATCATCATCATCGTCGTCATCTCCAAGAATGGTATAGAAATCCGGACATCTGAGCTCTCCCGCTTTCTAGTGCTTTCAAGTAATCCTGCTCCATATCTTACCCAGTTGTTTGTATTATATCTTAAACAGACTAAATGTGTCTCTTGGGAATTGTTTTTTTGCCGAGTAGACAAAATTCTAGCTGTCTTTTTCATTGCTTTATTGAATTCTTCCTGTGGGTTCCAAGGGCATTAGGGATTCAATAAACTAAATCCTTCCCTTCTTACCTTGCCTTAATCTATCTCTCTGTTCCACTTTTAAGTATTTCAACAAATGCTATGTACATCCCACATCAACAGTGACCAAGTAAAGGTATAATAGTAAACAGTAACAAGCAAAGGTTTAATAGATATTTGGAATCTTCTATGGTCTTGCCATATGAGTGAGTAAAAGACTGATGCTTGCTTGGAAAGTGAAGAGCTAGACTGGTGTTCATGCGGTTCATCCATTTCATGGTTTGAGGCAGCCTGCCTTTGTGTGTGTGTGTGTGTGTGTGTGTGTGTGTGTGTGTGTGTGTGTGTGTGTGTGTGTGTGTGTTTGCGCATGTTCAGGTCAGAGGACTCACACTGATGCATGTTAGCAGAGAAAGCCACTGGCAGATGAAACAGCAGGGCTGCCTGTAGGAACTAAGTTCACATAAGTTCAACATATATACAGTTTACACAGAGAGTGTGCTAAGAAATTATTCAGATCCAGTTTTTGCACACTATTATGTTATAGATTTACTTGTTTACTATACTTTATTGTATTATAGATTTACTTTCTGCCATCAGTCTACACACACTAACATGGTAATAAAGCAAAAACGTTTTTGGAAATTTTAGCAAATTATTATAGTTATTATTTAAATTAGTATTTAGACCTTTGTATTCAATACTTTCTAGAAGTATCTTTGTCTTCTTGGGTAAGACTTGACAATAACAGTACACCTGAATTTGCACATTTTCTCCGGTTCTTAAGCTCATTCGGATTGAATGGGACATCTTTAAATCTCTCCAAAGAATTTTTATGCCGTTCAAGTCCTGGGCTTTGGCTGGGCCACTCAAGGACATTTAGAGACTTGTCAGGAAGCCAATCCAGCATTGTTTTTGTTGTATTCGTTGGTTCTTTGTTTTGCTAGATTGCTATCCTTCACTTACTCTGAGTTCATGTGCACTGTGAAACACGATTTCTTCAAGGACCTGTGCCTAGCACTGAGTACTACCACAGAGCATGATATAGGCACCACCATGCTTCAATGTCTGGTTGAAACAAGCCAATTAATCTCATATAGTGCTTGGAGTTCCACCTAAAAATATGGCCATATATCTATTATACTCTACCATAAAGACCTGGCTGAGAATATTTCTTTGTCGTTATGGATTATTTTGCATAGATTAATCGAAAATAAAAGTTAATTTAATCCATATTAAATGAACTCTATAACACAATAAAGTGTCTGTGGGTCCACTAGCTGCATGAGTCCAATAACTGCTCTACCCTGTGTGTGTGAAGGTGGGTGGGAAAGAGGACTCAGGAGACAGATGGAGTTTGACAGAGCTTCAAGCTCCCTTTATTTTCCCCACTAGCATTTTTCAACATCCTTTGAACACTACAGGTCAAAAAAATAAAAAATAAAAATCCAAAATGAAACAGACATGTCCCAATATTTCAGGGCTTTCACCTCGCTCAAGTTCATCATTTTCCAAGCTCATGCTTGGTGTGTGTGGGTGTGTGTGTTATGTGCAACCTCTGTCAGCTCTGTCCCTCTCTCGCTTTTTCCGATTCATGGTGTTCTCCTTTTCCCCCTGAAAGGACAAACAAAGCACACATAAGTAAATTCACCATGATTACAGGTGAGAATCAACACCGCTGGTTCAATACCTCTATGGGTCAGGTCGCTCTCTAGGTTTAATAGCTCTTTAGGTTCAGCAGCTCGATGGGTGATATTGGTGATATGAACAAATTTCTTCTTTTTCAGTTACGATAATTATTAATTGTTTAGTAATTATTGAAGTGAAGTCAGTATTGGATCAAAGCCCAGTACCTGCTGAGGTATGATATTAGCATTATCTAACCATTATTAAACATTTCTATATCCTCAGATGCAATTACATACAATGCAAACACAAATCATTAGTCATACCTTAGAACTAAATATAATAATGTTGCCATTGGTTCAGGTTTTCTTTGCATATACAGTCCCAGAAAATAGGTCAATAGCTCATCTGTTTTTCTGTAGGAAATGGGCAACACAAGCTTATTGTGCACTACATGTTGTTAACTAAAAATAACCTTGCACATATTTAGAAAGTAAACAACAGACCATTCATCCAGCTTAATACTGTATTTGCACCGGAGATTTCCACAGTTTTAACATCCCTGGGGCTTTTTCCCCAACATTTTCCCATCTCCTCCATATTTGGAGCTCTCCTCTAAACTGTTATGTTCTTTCCATCATCGACATGGAGAGAGAAATGGGCAGAGCTGCTGAAGGTTTGGTAGGTTTAATTGAAGCTGAGTGTATTTAAGTGTGTGTGTGTGTGTGTGTGTGTGTGTGTGTGTGTGTGTGTGTGTGTGTGTGTGTGTGTGTGTGTGTTATTGACCCGAAAGAGGCCTGACCCAGTTCACAGGCACAAAGCCAGAGCGGAAAACCCACACTGCTGCTCTTTCTTAATTAGAAACACACAGAGTTACAAAATCTACAGAGATCAACATTGACATCAGAAATTTAACAGGCTAAGCAAAAAAGTTTGAGCCAAAGCAACTGTGTTATATAATTTTTATTGGCCATTGTATCGCTACATTCTAATTTTTCTTTCACCATAAGGGCTGTAAAGTTTCACCAGTTTGCTGTGGTGTACTGGACTCTTTTTACTACTTTTATATCTGTTACTTAGAAACTTAGTACTATGGCTCATGCCTTTCATATAAGAATGATGAGAATTCTTTGACATGTATGGGTCAGAGCACTGGGATCCTCTGGATTAGCTAGAGGTGAGTGGACTGGTGTTCATTTGGCTGCTGGCTCATGTTCATCCACTTCTGCCAGTTCCTGAAAACTCATGCTCTTCTCTTCATAGATGGAGATTCCTAGGCATAATAGATTGTTCACCTTCACTTCATAGTCTTATTTCTTCCTCTCCATGCAATTAACAGAAATATCAGTGTTTTGTGCAAAACCTTTTTTCTGCACCATCCGTGTTATACTATAATCCAGAAGCATTTCCTCTACCTTGATTGCAGTGTACTGCATGTATCTAATAACTTCTCAAATCATTCCAAGGAAATGGTAAACATCTCCAAAGTGGTGGTGGAAAGCTGACAGAGGAGACAAGAGAAGCAGAAAAGCTGTTACCTTTCTCATCACAACATGGCCACTCCAAAACAGCCTAAAATCCCAGCACATTTGTGTGAATTGCTACCATGGATGAATCAGACATCGCTCTGTATGCCACTGAGACCCGGAAACAAGAAAATAGAAAAATTTCTTTTGCTCTTTTGTGCAAAGACCTTGCAAACAGATCATTTTAAATAAATATCAACAAACAAGAAAGACATGTAAAACAGACATTTCACTTTCTCCATATTTGATTTAAAGGACACATAAATGCGAACATAACTGTAATAAACTGCTGTCATTGATATTCAGCAGAGAATAGCATGGAACTCTAAAGCTCCAACAAAAAGGACTTTGCAGCATCAATGCTGCAAAGAGAAAGAGTCGGAACTAAGAGAATGGGAGATCAAACTGACACTGTGATCCACAGTATGAGACAATAATCACAAAGCGCTCACACTAAGCTGAATATAAATTCAGTCTCCTAAGGGGCATTGAACTGGCCAGTACTAATGCCTCTGTGCTATTCAGAACCTTGCTAGGATTTGTGTGGGATTTTAGCTGTGCAGATTAAAGCGTATATGTTTGGAAATGTCAGTATCAGTGCTTTTTATATAAGGGTACCAAAATTAGCCCAACATTTTTTGGCATTAGTTAACTTTAGATGGTTCATTGCATGATAGATCACTTGGCAATGGCAGGAAGATGAATTCCGCAAGGAACAGAAGCAACTTAACTCTTAGATCCCGGCAAATGACTCAAAACTAAATGTACCGATATAACACCAAGACACAAAACATATGGTAACAAAACTGATGGCAGAAGTCTCAGAAACAAGCAGGAGATTCTAATAAGCTAAGATTCTGCAGTTAAAACCTGAAGTAGTGAGTTTGTGACCTTTAACCCTCAGCACATCGCACTGCTTTAAAAAAAAAGCTGTATTTAGACAAGTAAACTCCTGAACATATGGATGTATGTGACTGAAGTAAACTACCATGCTATTGAATATTTGTTACCATGGTAGCAATCATCTCATACTGCATTGTTTGACCCTAAACGTTATATTGGTGCCACTTTAGCCCATCTCCAAATCTTTACAGCTTTTGGTTCAGCATGTGTTGTTTTTATTTTATTGGCTCGGCTTAAAATACAGCTCACCTAAAACCCACAAATAAAGGCCTGCTTATACACCTTGTTACAGACCTTATTGCAAATATTGTTCACAATATAAATGCTGAGACAGTAATTGGCTTTAGCTGTACTCTTGGATAGTTGCTTAAAGCAGGTACAAGTAGGGAAGATATTCAGTTAACACACTGCCTTTGGAGCAATGGATATACAATGATGTGGTTTTTATGTAGTTCATTCAGTATATGCATGAACACAGTTAACTTCTGTTGGCTTTTTGGCACCCGATGTGGGACAATTCAAATGAAATGATTTTTAGAAACTGACAGGTGACAAATTAAAGATAAAAAACATGTTTTAGTAGGGTTTTGGGCCATAAAAACTCACCAGAATGGCTTTATTGTCCCTGGAACTGTGCTGAATGAACAGCATTCATCCAAAAGACATTTCATCAGCTGGTGTTTTGATGATGGTGGTAGAGTATGCTGTCTAACACATTTCAAAATTTCCCATAGGTGTTCAGCTGGATTGAGATCTGGTGTCTGTGAAGGCCACAGCATAGATTTGACTCATCAAAATCAAACTATTCAGTGACCCGTAAAAGGGGCATTGCCAGCCCTTTTACATGCCAAGATTAATGTAAGCCAAATGTGGCAGTGATTTCATAAAACATGTCTGGCCATAAGCAGAACACGTCTTGATAGATATATTACTATCCATGTACGGAAAGGCACTTTTCTCTCTCTTTCTTTATCTTGTTTTCATTTTGCTTTGAAAGGGATTTATTAAACTGAACCTCTTTGACTATGAGTGGTTGCATCTGCAATGGCATGCAACCAAATCTGAAGCATCACGCTTAAACACACAGAGAGACACAAAGCAGGAAGTCAGTTAGTTACACCTACCCAGATCTTTTACACACACACACACACACACACACACACACACACACACACACACACACACACACACACACACACACACAGATGACTCTAAAGAGTTGACCCTAAAGTCATTTTGATTTGATCTGTATCCTTTTTATGGGCCGAAAAACACATCCCATGCATTAGCAGGTTAACTAATGGGCAGTGAGTTATAAAAGCACTTGGTAACACTTGCCAATTTCCTTTCTTCCTTATCAGTAGCCTAACTCCCACCTGGTCAGTGATTTATGCAGCCTCGAATGGTCACCATGGTTTCGCCATAAAGGTGCCCTATTATGAAATAAAGCTGCTTCAGTTAGATTAGCATAGTGTGTTAAGAAACCATAAAGCTGACAACCTGATGCTGTCTAACTGCAGGAGTGTGCATGGTCATTCAAATTGTGACTTAACTAATAGGCATGGTAAGCTTTTAAAGTAATGTTGGTGCACATAAAACCCAGTCAGATTTCTAATATAAGGAATAAATGAAGGCAGGCAAAGGTTCTCTTGTATGTAATAAATTAAGCACATGGTATACAGACATGTTGTCTAATACATCAAATGTGTAATAGAAAGGGATCCTATTTATGCTGCACAGTATATCGTTTATTAAATTCCATCAACCTCTTAGCCTACGGTTGTGTGGATAGATCATATCATTAGGAGGATTCTAGTTTTAATATATTTTTAATGTCATATCACCATCACAGTATGCAGTATATTTTGTTAATATTATGTAGCCATATGTTCTATTAACAGAAGACTGAGTACATGTGTGTGAATGAAAGGGAGGGAAGTGGAACAGTAAGGTTACAGGGTGAAGAGGTGAAGAAGGTACAGGAGTTTAAGTACTTGGGGTCAACAGTCCAGAGTAATGGAGAGTGTTGGAAAGAGGTAAAGAAGCGAGTGCAGGCAGGTTGGAATGGGTGGAGAAAGGTGTCGGCAGTTCTGTGTGATAGGAAAATATCAGCGAGAATCAAGGGGAAGGTGTACAGGACAGTGGTGAGACCGGCCATGCTGTATGGTTTAGAGACAGTGTCACTGAGGAAGAGACAGGAGTCAGAGCTAGAGGTAGCAGAGCTGAAGATGTTGAGGTTCTCTTTGGGAGTGACAAGATTGGACAGGATTAGGAACGAGTACATCAGAGGGACAGCTCATGTTGGACGTTTGGGGGACAAAGTTAGGGAGGCCAGATTAAGATGGTTTGGACATGTTCAGAGGAGGGAGAGTGAGTATATTGGTAGGAGAATGTTGGACATGGAGCTGCCAGGGAGGAGACAAAGAGGAAGGCCAAAGAGGAGGTATATGGATGGAATTAATGAGGATATGAATCTAGTGGGTGCAAGTGTTGAGGATGCAGAAGATAGGGATAGGTGGAGAGAGATGATTCGCTGTGGCGACCCCTGAAGGGAAAAGCCAAAAGAAGAAGAAGAAGAAGAAGAAGAAGAAGAAGAAGAAGAAGAAGAAGAAGAAGAAGAAGAAGATGTTCTATTAACAGAATACAGCGTTCTTTTGTTGTAACAACTGTCTACCCTCCTGGGAAGGTCTTCCGCTAAATATGGATGCGTCACTCTGGGGAATCTATTCCAGATAGCCACCGGAGCATTGCCAAGGTCATCAACTGATGTTAGACCTTCTGGGCAAATGGCTCCTATAATACCAAAGGTGTCTGATGAGGTAGAGGTCAGGCCGGTGAAGTTCTGTAGGCCATAGCATTTCTTTAATGGGCACACAAACTCTGGCACATTGGAACTGCTAGCACAAAGTATCATCTTGGCATGTTGTATTACTGGGTTTTGTCATGACAGGCACTTAGCCTACCATGAATTATGAAAAAAACAGCCAAAGATGATTATTGCTCCTACACCACACCATCAAGCACTGAGGCAGCAAGCACTCTCTAGACATCTGCCAAATACAGACGGATCTGTTGGATTGACAGACATTGAAGTGTGACTCTGCACTCCCGAGTATGAGTTTCCATTGCAGCAGGGTCCAATATCGGTGAAAGCTGTACGTTTAACCTATGGGTGACTTTCTGTCAGCTGTCACAGTGGAGAAGTCTAGCTAACAGATTTCTTGGAAATGTGACTTCAATAATGATGTTGTGCTGAAAGTTTGAGAGCTGCTCAGAATGTCCAGTTCTTCTGCCAAGTGTTTTTTTTAGTGACTAACACCATCAGTGAGCAATGAGAGTCTTTAAATAGTCCAATTAGAACGGGGAGTATGAATACTTTTAGAAACCGGTTGTTTTCCAGTATCATTATCCAGTATCTTAAATATATCAACAAACACAGCCGAGTGCGTGCAAAACAGCTCACTATCTCAATTATTTCTCCATTTGTCCAAATCAACATGAAATTGATACTTTTCTGTTTGTTCTGATTGAGTTTCGCACTGTGCAAATTGAAGTGGAACAGAAAACAAAATATTTGCTAAGGAATGTGTTAACTGGCATAGTTGAAAACATACTAAAAATGTTTTATATGCAAAAAAATTATGCTTATTTAGCAAAAGTGCACAGAAGTCATGGAAATCACCCTAGCGCACAAAGCTGAATAATAAACAAAATAATAATTCAACGTTTCTTAAAAATCAGTTTTTCTTTTATTTTATTATATCCAGCATTTGTTGTTTGTTTATCTAAAATCCACTGTGATTCTGCAGCATATCAGCTCTTGCTAATTTTACACGCCTGTTAATGAGCTGACATGTGAACTTGAATTGATAATACAGAACATCCATGATTCACTTCACAGAATTGGGTCACGTCGGGGCTGATTCATGTTATAACTACATGATTCAACCCTTTAACACGGATCGAGACAAGCTCCGGTTGTCGTCGTCCCCAAATAAGTGTTTACTGTTTCCAGGTGACCCAGGCCAGGCAGCAGGTAAAAAAGCCCCCAGGGTTTGTTTGATCCAAACAGATTAATTATTGCTTTTATGAAAAGTAATGTGACCTTTTTGACAAAGTGTTTTCTAACCTTGGTGTGAACTCCATGCCCTCTTGAATGAATATATCAGTCTATGAATGGGCTGGAAAGCTGAACCTTTCTCTGTCAGTGGACTAGTGAGGCACAGCTGCCTCAGGCAAGGCGAGCTACTGAACCGGACTGGAAATGAAGAGTCCACCATCAGCAGCATGTACTCATGGTTCACTTCACATAAACAATGTTTACGCTCACAAACATAGACAGCAGAGGATACCCTCCATCAACCATTAAAGCCGCTTTTTAGTACACATCAGTGTTTATGAATACAAATGTTTATGAACTCCCATATCTCTGCATTCATATGGGCAATAATCAGAAGTAAACATTGGTGATTAACAGCAACAGGAGGCAGAATGAATGCTGGCTACATACCCAGGGATGCATACACATGCTACACAGGTGAATCTCTGGGTCATGTAGTGCTAAATAAAGGTCATGAAATTTTAATGTGTGTGTACAAATCTCAGTCTTTGTAAAAAAATATTGTCTCATCAGTCACATTATCTGATTTAGAATGTAACAAGAAATGCAGCTAAACATATGTACTCAGAAACCTTTATCCTATAGCATTGTTTAACACAAATAAAAAATTGAAAACAACATATTGTTTGTTCTTTTGTAGGCTACCAAACACATAAAACAGATTAAAGATGCAGATTTAATTGTTTTTTTGAAAGTCTCATAAAATCAAGAAGAGATATGTTTATTTTATTATATTTTTATTTGATAGATGACTTGAAGCTTGCATGTTGAAATTCACAGAGCATCTTGCTGTGACTCACATGTTCCCCTCCATATGTCCTGCTACAGGGCCCTTATCCTGTGTGTGCTACCCCCTGCTGGAGCGGAGGTGATGAGTGTGTGTGGGAGGAAGGCTCTGACGCTGCTGAGCAGTGTGTTTGCCGTGTGCAGTCTGGGCCTGTTGGGAATCGCCGTCAGCACAGACTACTGGCTCTACCTGGAGGAGGGAATCATCATGCCTCTCAACCAGAGCACAGAAATACGCATGTCTCTACACTCAGGCCTCTGGAGAGTCTGCTTCCTGGCAGGTGAAAGGCTTTTGTGCTTAACATCTGATCATGGAGTGGCAACACTGCCATCTTCTATGCATCTTTTTGATGGAACTCATACAGTGGACAGTATAATTGGATTACCTTCTCTGCATCATTATGCCTTTTATCTTGGGGAAAATTCAGCTTACTAGGCAGCCATAAATGACGAACAGGTTTTCTCACTGTAATGTGAAATGTCCACCTTCATGACATGAAGCATTAGGACAGTCAGAAATAATCACACTGTTATCACACCTTATAAACAAATGTAGATATTTGGAGGCAAAAAAAATCTAATTCTATTCTATTCTAATTCTTCAGTGTTTAGTAGCTATGATTTTGGCCAAAGGTGCCTTTTGTTACTTGATCTTTGGTCTTGATCCTGGTCTTAGGTTCAGTAGAGGTATATTACTAGACACAGCATGGTTGTTTGGACCGGAAGAAAAAAGCTGGCTTGCTTTCATACCCGAAATTGACAAACGCTTTTTCATTGTATTTGATTACTGATCTACAACCAAGCTGTGTCCTGATGAAGTAATCTATTCAGTTGTATTTAATTCGTAGTTGACTAAAGTAGTCACATATACTGAAGTCGTCATCGTCCTTTCAGCTGCTCCCTGTTCGGAGTCGCCACAGTGGATCATTGGGTCCGCATATTCGATTTGGCACAGGATTTTACCCCAGATGCCCTTCCTGACGCAACCCTCCCATTTTATGAGAGTGCAGAATCCTGCTGCTGGCCCACCAGGAGGCTTAGTCAAATATACTGAAGTGATATTACATGAACAATGTCCAACCAGCCGTGCTTGAATTTAGGAAAATATTTCATCACTGAGAATGTGCTAACCTGAGGTCAACATACAAGTGTGTTGTTGGACCAAAGTGATTTGACCAAACACATCTGTGAACTATGATGGTCATGCCCTCTGAATAAAAGCTGAACGCCATACAGAAACCATACAGAAAATGACAGACAGCCAATATTCAAAACAAATTCTAATATTTAAAGATAATCAAACTTCTCATAGGCTTCCTCCGGGTACTCCGGTTTCCTCCCCCAGTCCAAAGACATGCATTGTAGGTTGATTGGCATCTCTAAATTGTCCGTAGTGTGTGATTGCGTGAGTGAATGAGAGTGTGTGTGCCCTGCGATGGGCTGGCACTCCGTCCAGGGTGTATCCTGCCTTGATGCCCAATTACGCCTGAGCACAGGCTCCCCGTGACCCGAGAATAGATCGGTCAAGCGGTAGACAATGAATGAATGAATAAACTTCCCATATTCGATAGTGCAAAGTGCTGAATGCTGTGGATTACTGGTATCAGCACATAACTAGTGCCAGCCCCATGTCTCCTATCCTAGAAGCTTTTACAGCCTCATGGAGAAACAGTGTGTGCTAACGGTGCTCCATTAACACATTTCAGAGTTCTTGTGCTTTTAAGGTTTGACACCAGACAGTGACGGTGGAAAATGCTGCTCTGATGGCACGTTACAGAGTATAATCACTTGCCAGAGAAGACACATAGTCTTCTAGGAGAACAATAGTTCTGTCTCTCACCTGTCTCCTCAGTCTGCAGTGATCTCCATTCGATCTGTGTAATTTCTTTTCAGACTGCACTGTAGCCTTCTTCTCGGTTCTCTGTGAAAGAGATTCCTATAACTCTGTTATAATACAGTGTGTTCCTCTTCAGTTCATTCAGTGCCTCAGGCCTTTGACTTTAAAGGTGTATAACAGTGTTTCAAGGCTTTAAATGATGATATAATTTTGAAGACATCTTAGTAAAACAGTGATTCATAATATGGCTGTGCAGAGGATCTGGCCAGCGGGTGCATTTATGGCTACTGCTTACATTTTTGACAGAAAATATGCTCTAGTCCAGCTATTTTTCTCTAAAAGGAAACCCCAAGGCAGAGTTTAAAAAGGGAATGTGGGGAAGTGACATTTGCCTCACAAACAGGGGAATTCTTTAAAAAAACAAAACAAAACAAAAAAACCCGGTCCTTAAATATTAGCGCTTTGTAGATGACAAGTACACAGTACCTGTCTTTATGTTCGAATGCCTTTATGATTAAAGAGACCAAAAATATTCAGCTAGGTATTGCAATCATGACAATTTACCTTAATTGTACATTAATAGAAACATAATTTAATTAAAATAAATAGATAGATAAACAAGCACAGCACCATAAAATGCTGCTAATCTGACATTTCAACAATATGGATAAGAGTATATTGTTATGGATATAGACCATGAATAATATATTGATATGATCAGGAACATAATAAAAAATAGATTTAATTTGCATAGTCATATTATTAAGAGTTTCACCCTGTACTGGAATAAGGCCAGCAGAGTGATTACTGATCGATGCTTTAAGAATGCTCTGACATTAAATCTGAAGATTTTCATCATATTGCTTCATGTTCCTTCCTAGTCTTCTATCAGAATGTATTGACTTTTGCCTGCTTCTATACCGTCTTATTTCAGCCTCTCTTACTGCACCTCCAGATACCGATGAGCAAAGATTCTGGGCATAATTTTTTTTTAAAAAGTCTGTCTATATCTTTTTTCTAATGCATGACTGACCTTCCCAGTTTGACAGACATCCCACTGTCACATCTGGAAAAAAAGTGAAGTTAGTAGCCTTACACAAATACTCTTCTCCCCAATACACAAATACTCTTTACAATCAATTCACCATAACATTCACTGAGCTGCACACAGGACATTATTTCTAATCCCACACAGTGCTCTAAATGGAAAAAAGCTGTGTTCGAGTATTACACTTTTAACTGGAAGTTAGAGTTCAGGCACAGTTGTAGTTTCTTTTAGTGAGTTATATAACTGAACTGATTTAGTGATGCTGTTGAATACCAAACAAGCGCTGAGAAACTCTGAGCAACTCTCTCAGGCAAATAGTACTAGAACAAATGTGACAAAAACACAGGGTGACAGAACCAAGAAAAATCTGGATCTGTACCAAACTAAAGTACCAAAGCTCTATTCCTACTCTCTATTCTCCGTCTTGTGTACTAAAATAGAAATAATACAAATCAAATCTTGCGGTCGCTTATAATCAAAAAAATTAATTTAAACTAAAAATATCTATTTAATCAAATTAAATTTGAAAAAGTGTGGAGTGTTTATACAACATTTTCTCATAAACAAGGTGAAGAAGCCCCAGTTTAAAAAGTAGCTTAAACATTCTGACTCAAACTGTGGCAGTTTAATCACACCACATCTTTTCTTTGCTTTCTTTCTTTCTTTTTTAACAGCATGAAGTGTTGTTTTTAATCAGAAAATGACTGAGAAATGTTTACGAATGTCATGCAGTTTGTCTAGTGTTTTTTTGGATTGATAACCCTGTGTGCACAGTGGTCTAGTTAGGTGTAGCAATATATAATTGAGACCTGCAGTAATGACTGTACTTGGTATCACACACACCCTTAACCCTAACTTTAACCTTATTAACCATAAAGGACCTTATTAACCCAATGTCTGAAGCTGTGTAAAACAAGCAGCACATCATTTCATTCTTTTTTTTTTTATCTGCTCACCTGCCAGTGCCACGCTGATCAAGATCATTATGAATCCATTTTCAGAACACTGAACCCATTTAGAAATCATTCCCTATTTCATTTCTCTACCACTGCTCCTAAAATGTTTTTCCTCCATCTATTTCTTCTCCTTCTCCTTTGAGCAGTTATTACAGCTGTGAGCTATAATTTTGAAGCATCACTTCCGGCTACTAATACAGTACTTCTATTTTCAGAGTTTTGTCATAAAGTATACATAAGAACGAAATGTCCATCTTACTGAAATCACTGGGATGCTCAGTACAATCCAGCTTGGATTGTTGATGTGATGTGATCATTGACATGTTTTGTTGCTGCGTTTCAGGAAAAGAGAAGGGACGTTGCTTCACCATCGAGTATGTTATGCCTATGAATGTCCAGATGACATCAGAGTCCACAGTCAGTGTCCTGAGTAAGTGGCATTACTGACCTTATACTGCAAGGGTCTGTAAAAATTGTTTAGTGTTCATGGTTAGTCAGGCTGAACAGAACAACACCCACACATCACACTGCTATTGTCACGATTTGGAGGGATGCAGCCACATTGGAGTCACACTTCCAAAAGCCCTCCACCAAACATGGTGCCGAGCGGCGTCCTCCACAGGTCCAGATGTGGAGCGGCATCCTCGGCATGTAACAGAAGCGGAGGAGCAATCCTAAGGAAACGGGGCAGGGAAGTCCACCTTGGACAAAAACTGGCCCTACAGATGTTCTATTGGATGCCCTCCTGGGTATTTGCCAGTCTGAAACAAATCGCAGACAAACATCTACTGGACTATCCTGCTGGGTTTGCAAAAGGTCAAGTCATTCTGTCACGATTTGGAGGGATGCAGCCAGTCAGACCCAAGTGCAGGATGAAAACTGTCCTAAAAAGAAACACAAACCACACAACTAAACAAACATAACATGCAATAAACAAAACTGAAATAGCTAAAGACGTCACTGAAAACAAAGTCTCAACCTAGAAAAACTTGATACAAACTCAAGGAGCCAAACGCAACAACAAACAAAGACAGACACAAGAGGACAGGTATAAATAAGGTAACACATTAGGAGCAGATTAGGAACAGCTAATAGGACACATGGGGGGGGGGGGGTTTGATTCCCGCCTCCACCATGTGTGTGTGGAGTTTGCATGTTCTCCCCGTGCCTTGGGGGTTTCCTCCGGGTACTCCGGTTTCCTCCTCCAGTCCAAAGACATGCATCGTAGGTTGATTGGCATCTCTAAATTGTCCAGTGTGTGTGTGGTGTGTGTGTGTGTGTGTGTGTGTGCCCTGCGATGGGTTGGCACTCTTGATGCCCAATGACGCCTGAGATAGGCACAGGCTCCCCGTGACCCGAGTATAGATCGGATAAGCAGTAGACAATGAATGAATGAATGAACAGGACACATGACATTCCACAAGGTATAGCAATACACCTGCCAGCACCCCCTCTGGTGGTCTGGCAGGGAAGTGTCCCAGTAGTTCCTGACAGCTATACAACAAAATTGTATATCTGGATAAAGAAAATATAGCTACATTATACTTTAGGAATAGTTGTCTAAATATTGTTATAGGCTGACAGATAACAGTATTAAACAAATAAAAAATACATAGTATCATGCTTGTGCATATAGGTCAGGGTCAGATACTATCTGCATTAATGATCATTTAGGTGTGACTGCTCTTAAAGGTATGGAAGCTTGTTTCCACCACAGATTTATCTCACAACTGTGAATGAATTGTGACTTTTCATCTCAATGCAACTTGTTAATATGACACAACTGTGACATTTCTAATAATAAATTAGAAGCTCACCAGTCAGGAAGAATGTTTTAGACTGAAAAAGAGACCATGCCTGCAGTGTTGATAGGGGATTACCTACTAATTAAACGGAAGCATGAAGTTACACTAACTACACAACTATGAGATATTCACAATTAAGATAAATGTTTTATGTAATATTTTTATCATGTGTGGTGAAAAACCCTGACCACACAAGGTTTGAGAACCTTAATCATCCCTATTGGATGATAACATGTTGGAATGAGTACATTAATGTAAATGAATCATTTTACATTCATTTGCCTATGTATATATATCTTTGTTAACAATGTTACTGTCCTGCATCTTCTCATTTCCCTGACAGTGCCACACTGTAGAGCCAATTATCCTTAAACCCAGCATGACAAGAAACTATAATTATTATACAATTAAGCAGCATGCAGTGCTGTAAGTGTGGAGGCAGTGTACATGCTGCATATATGTGTATCTGTGTGATATGACTGGCAGAGAAATGCTTTACATATCCGTGCACTGATCCTGCAGAATGATAAAAGCTAACCCAGTGAACCATTTTCCACTGGGAACAATGGTTCATTAACCAATGATTTTATCCATGTAGCTGTGTGTGACCCACTTAAACAGGCTTACTACCCTAAATATACCTTTTTGCATTTTAATTACATGCCTTGTGCTTTTATCCAAAGGAACCTCCACATGAGGCAGAATCTAATCGAAGCACAAAGCCGAGCAGTTCAGGATTAAAGGTCTACAGATTAAGGGCTCACTGTATTCCTGGCACTCCTTGAATTTGAACTCCATTATGTTTATTAGCAAATTATTTAAGGTTGGTTAATAAAAGATTGGTTAATTAAAGTCAATATAAATGCTCCACATTTATAGAAATGATCACAATTGTTATAGGAGAACCATATTTGTAAATGAGATGCTTTTTTGAACATCCACCACATTCTATATCACTAGCAACTAGCAGAAAATTATATACTGATCTTTATAGATACATGGTATATTATGCTCTGTATACTGTATACACATTAAGGTGAAGTAAGGATATACACCGATCAGGCATAACATTATGAGCAGTGAGAGGTGAAGTGAATAACACTGATTATCTCCTCATCATGGCACCTGTTAGTGGGTGGGATATATTAGGCAGCAAATGAACATTTTGTCCTCAAAGTTGATGTGTTAGAAGCAGGAAAAATGGGCAAGCGTAAGGATTTATTTCACAGGGGCCAAATTGTGATGGCTAGACCACCGGATCAGAGCATCTCCAAAACTGCAGCTCTTGTGGGGTGTTCCTGGTCTGCAGTGGTCAGTATCTATCAAAAGTTGTTCAAGGAAGGAGTGGTGAACCGGCGACAGGGTCATGGGCAGCCAAGGCTCATTAATGGATGTGGGGAGCAAAGGCTGGCCCATGTGATCCGATCTAACACACGAGCTACTGTTGCTCAAATTGCTGAAGAAGTTAATGCTGGTTCTGATAGAAAGGTGTCAGAATACACAGTACATCGCAGTTTGTTGTGAATGGGGCTGCATAGCTGCAGACCAGTCAGGGTGCCCATTCCGACCCATGTGCACCACTGAAAGCTGCAACAATGGGCACGTGAACATCAGAACTGGACCACAGAGCAATGGAAGAAGGTGGCCTGGTCTGATGAATCATGTTTTCTTTTACATCAGGTGGATGACCGGGTGCATGTGCGTGTTTGGCACCGGCGGAGGCAGTGTCATGCTTTGGGCAATGCTCTGCTGAGAAACCTTGGGTCCTGCCATCCATGTGGATGTTACTTTGACACGTACCACCTACCTAAGCATTGTTGCAGACCATGTACACCCTTTCATGGAAATGGTATTCCCTGATGGCTGTGGTCTCTTTCAGCAGGATAATGCACCGTGCCACAAAGCAAAAATGGTTCAGGATGAATGAATGTCTTTATTGGCATTGTAACATGTAACATGTACAACAAACTAGCAGCATGTTATGTTTTTGTTCTATTGAGTGTGGTTATTGCTGTGGGATAGAAGCTGTTCCTGAATCTATTTGTCCTTGTTTTTAATGATCTGTACCATCTACCTGATGGCAGAAGTTCAAATAGATGGTGTCCAGGGTGTGAGGTGTCCTTTATTATGTTCTGTGCTTTTTTGAGACAGCGGGAGCTGTGCAGTTCTTCCAGAGTGAGGAGAGGGCAGCCGATGATCTTCTGGGCCGTGTTAATGACCCACTGCAGTGCTTTCCTCTGAGCCACTGCACAGCTGGTGTACCACACACATATACAGTATGTTAGTAAACTCTCTATGGAGCACCGATAAAAGGACACCAGCAGTCTCTGGGTGATGTTGTTCTTCCTGAGCACCCTCAGAAAGTGCAGTCTCTGCTGGTCCTTCTTCAGCAACTCAGAGGTGTTCACGCTCCAGGTCACGCTCCTCCTTAATGTAGACTCCCAGGAAGCGGAAGTCGGCCACCCTCTCCACACAGTCCCCACTGATGATTAGTGATATGAGATATTCTGCACCACACTGTCAGCCGCTCCACCTTGTCCCTGTAAGTGGACTCGTCCACCCCAGAGATGAGTCCCGCCACTGTGATGTCATCCGCAAACTTGACGATGGTGTTGCTGTGGTGGGCGAGGGTGCAGTCCTGTGTGAAGAGGATGTAGAGCATCGGGCTCAGCATACAGCCCTGTTGGGAGCCAGTGCAGTGCTGATGCTGAGAACTGTAGATGTGTGATGACTCCCACTCTAACTCTCTGACTGCGACCAGTCAGGTAGCTATAGATCCACATGCAGGTGGATTTCATCTATAAGCAAACTGGTGGGGGTCAAAACTCTGGGGCAGGAGTGACGTGATGTGTGGTGTGTTTTTCAAAGCATTTCATCACCACCGGAGTTAGTGCAACTGGCCGGTAGTCATTGAGGCTGGAGATGTGGGGTTTCTTAGGCAGAGGGATTATGGTGGAGGACTTCAGACATGGTGGGACAGTGGACTGGGACAAGGACTGGTTGAATATCATGGTGAAGACTCCAGCCAGCTGGTCCACGTAGTCCTTCAGCACATGTCCTGGTATGCCATCGGGTCCCACCGCCTTCCTCGGGTTGACGGCCCACAGCATGCATCTGACCTCATGCTCCTCCGCTGTGAGGGTGAAGCTGCTGTGGACCATGGGTTGTACTGTAGCTATCTCCGGTGGCTCCACATCAAAGCAGGCAAAGAAGAGGTTCAGCTCCTCCGCCAGTGTGGCATCACCAACAGCAGCTCCGAGGTTAGCCCTGTAGTTCGTAAGATGCCGGACACCTTGCCACAACTGCCTGCTGTTGTTGTTGTTCAGGTGGTCCTCAATTCTCCTCCTGAAGTCAGGCCTCTCTGATGCCTCTCTTTAGGTTTGCTCAAGCTGTGCTGTAAAAAGTCCTGTTGCCAGACCTGAAGGCGGTGTTCCTCTCCCTCAGCAGCCGTTGGACCTCCCGGGTCATCCAGGGCTTCTGGTTTGGGTAGACTTGGATACGTTTGTCTACTGTGACAGTGTCTATGCAGTTCTTAATGTAACACAGCACACTGTCTGTGAACACCTCCAGGTCTGGATGTTCAAAAATGTCCCAGTTTATCCTGTCGAAGCAGTCCTGCAGCTGCTGAGAGGTACTATCTGGCCAAATCTTGACAGACTTAGTGATGGTAGGAGCAGTTTTCCTGAGGGGGGCATATGCAGGGATTAGAAGCAGGGACATGTGGTCAGTCTGGCCTAGGTGCGGAAGTGGTCTAGCTCTGTAGCCCAGCTTGATGTTAGAGTAGACCTTGTGCAGCGTGTTGGCTCCTCTTGTAGCACGTTTAACATGCTGGTAGAATTTGGGGAGCACTGCCTTCAAATCCGCATGATTAAAGTCCCCTGCTATGATGTGCACAGCGTCAGGATATGTACACTGCTGACTACAAATGCTGCCAGGTAAATGTCCGATAGCCGAGTTACCATTAGCAATGTAACCATTAGAATGTAAACAGCAGTAATCATGACCACAGTGAACTCCCTCGGGAGATAAATGGGTCTGCATTTAACAGTCACATACTCCAGGTCCTGGGAGCACTGACTGTGTACAGTTACTGTGTTAGTACACCAGTTGTTATTGATGTACATACAGAGCCCCCCTCCTCTGCTCTTACTGTAGTCCGATGTCCTGTCATGATGCTGTGCAGTGTAGCCTGTTAGCTCGATAGCTGAGTCCAGAATGGATGAATGAAGCCTAGTTTCTGTGATCAGCAGAATGCAGCTATCCTTAATAATGTTGTTAGTCAAAGTCTGTAGCCTCAGTTCATCCATCTTATTAGTGAGGGATCTGGCGTTTGCAAGAAAAAGGCTGGTTTGATGAGCACAATGAGTTTGAGTTGTTGACTTGGCGTCCAATTTCCCCAGATCTCAATCCAATCGAGCATCTGTGGGATGTGCTGGACAAACAAGTCTGATCCACGGAGGCCCCACCTCGCAACATACAGGACTTAAAGGATCTGCTGCTAACATCTTGGTGCCAGATACCACAGCACACCTTCACGGATCTAGTGGAGTCCATGCCTCGACAGGTCAGGGCTGTTTTGGCAGCAAAAGGGGGACCAACACAATATTAGGCATAATGTCATGCCTGATCGGTGTATAACATGAACAAGGATCAGTGGCTACAAATCAGGGTTGCAGGATGACCTGAAAGCATCAAGACAAAACAATTACACATAAAGCAGTAAGCAATTGACTGCACCACAAACATCTCTGTTCATACAACCGAAGTAAACCCCTTTTGCTTAGAAATAAACCCAATTAACACTTAAGCACCAGTCAAATGAAAAAAAACCAGTGCTGCAAAAAAAACTTCTTACTCCTAGCTCTAATTACAAACATCAGTGTAGCAACAGAGTGCTAATATTGTGTTGTACTAAAGCTTTATTTATTTTTTACCCATATCTTTGCAAACAACATTAATGTGTATGTAGACCTACTGTTTTTGTTCACATAAATACAAGTTGAGTTGGACTTTATGTTTGCAGATTTGCAGAATAGGCTATATGCACTGGAAGTATATTAAATAAAAAAAGTCTGAATACTTGATTCACCTCTATAGCTGCTGACATAATAAAACATGAATTTAATGGATGGTAATAGCTGACAGTCTTGACATATAACAATTTATTTCACAAGGTGTTTTTCCTGTAAATATTAGACACTGGTTACTGCACCTAAAGATAAAAATCAAAAGAGCTTTGTCAATAATCTGTAAGAAAACTCATGCCGTCGAACAAAATTGAATGAACTGAAATAATCTGCAATGAAACTTCAAATTAATGTTTTTTTTTTTTTTCTGAAGCTTAGTTAGAAAAATGATTGCAATATGTTTATATTAGAAACTAAAATAACCTATTATTCTCTCTCAGTCTCTATTATTATTCAACCCTTAAAGCCTGAATCATTTCAGGCCATTCAGTGCACCATGCATTAATATTAATGTCAGTTTTCTCTGCTCTGCACTCTGTGTGTGTGTGTGGGGTGTGTGTGTGTGTGTGTGTGTGTGTGTTTGTAAAGAAATGATCCGCTCTGCCACGCCATTCCCACTAGTCAGTCTTTTTTTCATGTTCATCGGCTTCGTCCTGAGCAACATCGGCCACATCCGGCCCCACCGCACCATCTTCGCGTTTGTCTCCGGAATCTTCTTCATTCTGTCAGGTAACAGAACAGACAAACAAAGCCTGTATTCACACACGTGTTACCTGTTTACATTCTTGAGATTTAAGCATCAGCAGTTCAACATCAACCAATTAGTTTTTATTTGCAGATTGTTTTGCGTTTATATTTCTTATGATGTAACCAATGGCTTCCTATTCCTGTTGTTATCCCCACTGCATGTTGTATAACATAGTACTGAATACCCTCCTATCTAGCCCAGTCATGCATAATGTATAGAATAATGACAAATTCATATTCAATATGTTACATAAGATGCTATATGTTTTTAAGTGAAAGTTTCTGCTTTTTTTGCCTTTCGGTGAGTGCAGTGCCACTAATACAAGCTCACTCTGTCTTAACGTTTTTATGCCCTCAGGCCTCTACTCTGATATTGTTAGTTTCATTTCAGTTTCTTTAATTTGAAGTAGTCTTGCACTTCACATGTCTAACACTAGGTACAGCCTGATAACATACAGTAAAATGAGGTGAAACTCTACCCCAGGTTGTCCAGGGATTAACAAGCTGTAATGTGCTGTAATTAGTGGAAAAGGGCAAGTAGTTCTAACAATGTTCCCATGTTCTAGGTCTTTCACTGGTAGTTGGTCTGGTGTTATATATCTCTAACATCAACGATGAGATGCTGAACAGAACTAAGACAAACGAAGCCTACTTCAGCTACAAATATGGCTGGTCCTTCGCCTTTGCTGCCATCTCCTTCCTGCTCACTGAGGTAACACTTCAGCTCTCGGTTTCATTTCATCCCTCACCATGACTTCACTGAACCTGAGTCTCCTCTGTCCTGCAGGCGGCAGGTGTGATGTCCGTCTACCTGTTCATGAAGCGGTACACAGCTGAAGAGTTGTACCGGCCTCACTCAAATTTCTACGGGCCTCGTCTCAGTAACTGCTCCGATTACTCAGCTCAGTTCCTTCACCCAGACGCCTGGACGCGAGGACGCAGTCCCTCAGACATCTCCAGCGAAGCCTCTCTCCAGATGAGCTCCAACTACCCCGCTCTGCTCAAGTGTCCTGAGCATATTTCCTCCTCCCCCTGCTGAGAGAGCTCACACACATGCACACAGGAAAGTCTGACTTTTGAAACAGCTAATTAAGATCACTTTATCAGTATTTGATGTGAATTTTTTTTGAGAAGGGTTATTATCTATTTAAGTGTGCCTCATGTTACAACCCTACAGTACAGCTGCTAGTCATGCTAGTATGTAGCAGATACGTTAACTGAACCTCTGCCTTTTTCTTGAACATTTTGCTTTTTGGGAAATTTCAGTGTGTTTTAGAAATTTTTCTTTTTATCAATATCAAACTTATCCGTATTGTATCTGTATTCATTCTACATTATTTCAATTACAGAAAAGAAAAAAAAATACAGTGAGGGTTAATGTATTCCAAATGATGAGAAATGCAAGAATCTCTCTAGAAGACAGTGTTTCTCAAACCAGGAAGCGTATGCCTGCCTTTAAGAGGCATTCATTTATTAAAGAAGCTCTGTGACCTGCTTGAGCAAACACCTTGAATCTGACCTGAACGATGTAATGCTATAGTTGCTATATTAGACAAAATATGTTTTTACTTAGCACAGGTTATTAGCACAGTTAGTTGTCAGCTCCCAGATCCCATGTTTTGGTTGCTTGGAAACCTGATTGGGTGAAAAAATGGTAGCTAACATAACACAACATAACAGAACATCACAAAACATAACACAACACAAAACACAACATAACAGAACATAACATAAAATAACACAACATACCAGAACAGAACATAAAATAGCACAACACAAGACAACATAACACAACACACCATAACAGACAGAACATAAAATAACACAACATAACACAACACAATATATTGTGTGTTGCACTAGTTAGCTAGTTAAGTGCATTAATACAGACAAAGAATAACACAAGAGTTTATTATTATTAATCTCTTGTAACAAACCTTTAGATGAAACTGGCTAGAGTCTTTATTTTATTACGATTAGTTCTCACTTGTAGTTAAACAATCAGAGTGCATAATGCATTAAGCTTCATCAGAGCTACATACCAAATGAAACCTTTTGTTTTGTCAATAATGAGTAAGGTTGTTTTTTTTAACCTACTTGATAACTGAGTACTAAATGAACAGCCCAGACACATCTGCTTGTCCTCAGGGTCCAGCCTTCTGAGTTTTCTGCTTCAGACTGAACAGTTCTGTTTAAAGCATAAGTGTATTAGGAATTAAAGATGTATGAAGACTGCATGTAGGGCCTGGTTTGGGAAACACAGCCTTTAGCTGGTATATTATTTGTGTGTTTTACTCCAAATCAAAGAGAGAAATTGTGATGTCTACCAATCTTCAGCATGGCCTTGACTCTGTTACCTCTTGCTTTGTAGATCTGATTTTAAACCTTTTTCTACGGTGGCTGAGAAGTGGAAAACAAAATAACAAATCAGAAAAGAAAATAACAAATCCAAAAGCACAATAACAAATCCAAAAGCACAATAAAAATCCAAAAACAAAATAACAAATCAAGAAACAAAATAAATCAAAATACAAAATAAAAAATACAAAAACACAATAACAAATCCAGGAAACAAAATAATAAATAGAAAAACACAATAACAAATCCAGGAAACAAAATAATAAATACAAAAACACAATAACAAATCCAGGAAACAAAATAATAAATACAAAAACACAATAACAAATCCAGGAAACAAAATAATAAATACAAAAACACAATAACAAATCCAGGAAACAAAATAACAAATCGAAAACAAAATAAATCAGAAAACAAAATAACAAACTAACTAACCTTTATGCCATGATACGCTATCAGTATATCCAAAATCAAGGCATATGAACGCCCTTCCTCAAAATAGCACTGAATGAATTCCATTTTCTTATAAATATAAATATATATGTTTATTTTCTTTAAAAGTTTTAAAGTTGCCCTATCGAAAAAAAAAATGGTTTAAAGTGAACGCAGAACTCCACACATGTACAAGAAATGCAGTTAGATACACAGTTTCCTACTGCTTGTATATGATGAGTGACAGATGTCTCGTCCTATCAGTGTTAAGAATTCCATTCACAAACTATGCCTACCTTTTCCTCTATGTCTGATTTGTCCTTGTGTTTTTGGATTTGTTTATTTCAGATTTGTTGTTTTGTTTTCAGTTTTGTTTATTTTGTTTTCTGATTTGATATTTTGTTTTCAGATTTATTTTGTTTTCGGATTTGTTTATTTTGTTTTCTGATTTATTTATTTTGTTTTTGGTTTTGTTATTTTGTTTTCGGATTTTTTTATTTTGTTTTCTGATTTATTTGTTTTGCACTTCTCAGCCACCATACTTTAAGATTGGATTCATCTCATAATATAGTCCATGTAGTTAAAATGTTTGTTTATCTGAGGTATTTACTGGACGAATGTACAGATTGTTGCAGTTACTTATGGATTTGTTTTTCATTCGCTGCGAAATATAATTATTTATGTAATACAATTACTTACTCACCAGCATTTCACAGATATGAAAGAAGAAAATCTTTAAATATACCAATATAAATAAATACTTAAATATAAATAACTATATTTTCTAGTAAATATTCATTTAACCAATCCTGATTTTTCATAGTGAGAACAATTAATGCTATTTAAATGAATTAAAATTGTTGTGCTTTTTTTTTGCATTTTCATTAGAAATGCTCTGTGCAGATTCTTGTTGTTTTCTTTTATAAGCTGTTTATATTTGCAGATTTATGTATTTAAACACATTTTTACTATTAACAATGTTTTTCTTAACGCAAGTTGAGTGTAATGAGTGTAAATAACCAAATCTGCTGATTATGTTGCTGATCCATGACTGTTAATGTTGTCCAAAAATCTCCATGTTTTGTTTTTCAAGCTGGAATTCATAAGACTTCAGCATGTTGATCAGCATAGTTTTGGAGCTAAGAAGATAATGATGCCAACAAAGAAATGATCAAACAGTAAAATGTCAGCCATCTCGGACCATTTTACACCCTTGAAATGTTAACCCTTAGGTCCTGCTTCTCAAAGTTTGAACAGCAAACTAGAAATTAGAAAGCTGGAAATCATTTGGATTATAATGTACTTTCACCTGGATTTAGACTCTCCTTCCTATTTCACAAAACCATTTTTAAAAAATATACACCTCATTTCTTTATCTTATTTGGAGCTGCTAACTTCGGTGTAAGTGGAATATTGTGATTTGATGGATTTATTTCTTTCAGAATTTTTGCTAATATGGTTCTGTGCTAGAAAAAAACCTCTGTGAGCCACCGAAGGATGTGTTAAGCCTCAGCTTTATGCCTGAAATGGATTGTATGTTGCTTTAATTCTTAAATTACAAATGATTAGCTATGTCAATCTGATGTTTTAAGATCTGCACTTATTAGATGTTCAGCCTTCCGATTATCAGCTGAAAGAACACAGTACACGTGAAATCTCCATGCCGTTTTCTCTCAACTCTAAACTTGAAAGCTGTGTGTGATACATGTGTCACGTCACATGTTGAATAACTGTATTATTTCTTACTTAATCACACTCATGAATTCCTTTAGAGAATTCTCATGCTGTATTTGGACTTCTTACAACTAGTGTTTTTTTTAAACATTACCTTTCCTTTGTACATATTCAATGAAATGTGTAAATAAGATAGGGAGTTTTATATAGTACAGTTTGTTTATCAATGTTCTGATCTGTAGCTACTGAGCCTGTGTGTAGCAAAATGCAGAAGTATAGCATACGTCGTTATACTATGACGCTGTACACAAATGCCATGTACTGTAAAACATGTGAGCTTTAGACGTGTTAGCTTCGGACATTGGAGTGCAGTGAACGTGAATCTGCAGTACAGTGCAGTGTGATTGTACACTCAGTGTGTTTCATTGAACAGTAGAGCCGAAATAAAGATATGATTCTCTCAAACTACTATGTGTAGCTGATTTTTCATGTACATTTTCCAAGAAAATGAGGGAGATTTTGGGACACCAAATCATTGAATTCAGGTGTTCTGATCGCCTCCATGGCCACAGGTGTATAAAATCAAGCACCTAGGCATGCAGACTGCTGCTACAAACATTTGTGAAAGAATAGGTCGCTCTCAGGAGCTCAGTGAATTCGGGGTGTGATACTGTGATAGGTTGCCACCTGTGCAATAAGTCCATGCGTGAAATTTCCTCACTACTAAATATTCCACAGTCAACTGTTAGTGGTATTATAACAAAGTGGAAGCATTTGGGAACAACAGTAACTCAGCCATGAAGTGGTAGGCCACGTAAAATCACACAGCGGGGCCAACGCATACTGAGTACACAGTGCACAGAAGTCACCAACTTTCTGCAGTCAATAGCTACAGACCTCCAAACTTCATGTGGCCTTCAGATTAGCTCAAGACCAGTGCGTAGAGAGCTTCACCTGATAGAACACCTTTGGGATGAATTAGAGCGGAGACTGCGAGCCAGACCTTCTCGTCCAACATAAGTGCCTGACCTCACAAATGCACTTCTAGAGGAATGGTCAAAAATTCCTATAAACACACTCCAAAACCATGTGGAAAGCCTTCCCTTAAACTTTTCGGATTAAGAATGGGATGTTATTAAAATTCATGCGCATGTAAAGGCAGATCAAAATCCAATAGCAACAGAGCAAGAAATTAAAACCGGTAGAGCAAAAAACACATCTATCTATCTATCTATCTATCTATCTATCTATCTATCTATCTATCTATCTATCTATCGATCGATCGATCGATCGATCGATCGATCGATCGATCGATCTATCTATCTATCTATCTATCTATCTATCTATCTATCTATCTATCTATCTATCTATCTATCTATCTATCTATCTATCTATCTATCTATCTATCTATCTATCTATCTATCTAACTGTAGTTATGTATTTTAAAATAGAATAGAATATATTTATTTGTCACATATACATTAGAGCACGGTGAAATTCTTTCTTTGCATATCCCAACATTGGATGTTGGAATCAGAGCACAGGGTCAGCCATGATGCAGTGCCCCTGGAGCAGTGAGGGCTAAGGGCCTTGCTCAAGGGCCCAACAGAGGCAGCTTGGCAGTGGCAGGGCTTGAACCTGATCCTCCGATCAACCACCCAGAGCCTTAACCACTTGACCCAGCACTGCCCCAGTATCAGCTTATTGTTTTGTTTTGCCACAGATTTCTCCTTTCCAGACCCTTAAGTGTCCCATGTCCAATTTAGGGCTGTGATTGTACAGTGATTGCATTACAGTGTGGCATGATTGTGACACACTGATGAAAGTGAAATGCAATGCACATGGAATTACAGTCACTCCTGAAACAATTTGACCAGACTTTAATTCTTAAAAAATGATATTTGTTTTTCACTCAGAGATCAAACAACATAGACACAACGTAAATGATGGTTTTGCTTTTCAGTGTAATTTGTTTTCTTCATGTTATTAATAAGAAATATGAACTAAAAAGCTGGAAATGATTCGGATGATAATGTAGTTCTTCTTGGAATTTACATTTGGAAATATATATAAACTGGCTTAGTGGTTAGCATGTTCGCCTCACACCCGCTCCCGCTCACTGTGTGTGTGGAGTTTGCATGTTCCCCCTGTGCTTGGTGGGTTTCCTTCGGGTGCTCCAAGTTTCCTCCCACAGTCCAAAAACATGCATCTAGGCTGATTGGAGTCTCTAAAATTGCCCGTAGTGTGTGAGTGAATGAGAGTGTGTGTGCCCTGCGATGGGTTGGCACTCCATCCAGGGTGTATCCTGCCTTGATACCCGATGACGCCTGATATAGGCACAGGCTCCCTGTAACCCGATGATAGCTCGGATAAGCGATACAGACAATGGAAAAAAAATATATGGACTCTGCTTTCTATTTTGCTAAAAATATGCACTATTATTTATGTGTCTCCATTTTGGGGTAAGTGGAAATTGTGTTTTTATTAAATTGTTTTTTTTCATAACTCGTATAGATATAAATAGATTTTTTCAAAGAACTTCTATAGAAAAAACGTCTGTGAGCTACTGAAGGACTTCTTAAAGACTTCTTTGCTTTATGACAAATGGATTTTGCCTTTTTTCTTTGATTAAAACATTTGTAAAAAGTTTATGCTTTTATATTTATGCACATTTTAAATTTATGCAAATTATTACTTCTCCTCACAGTTTGTGCAGTTTGCATGTGTCCATTTCCTGACAAATTTGCAACTGTTCCTGATACTATAACTTTTTTGCAGCACTATTGACTAGAAGAGGAGATGAAGGGAGAGGTTTTCTTTCCCTCCAAATAAATATGGACAAGTAGCTCCCTTTAATCGGTGTTATGAGTCCCTCTAGTGGTCTAAAGCATTTTTATAAGCAGGTTTATTTCTCTTTTTATTCTACAGGGTGCTCTAACTGCAGAAAGATTAATAAGATAACTTACTGCTGGAGTATGAAACTATATTTAGAATCAGTTCATATTTTAGTCAAATTTTTAATGAATAATATACACTGAAAGGGGTGCACGGTGGCTTGGTGGTTAGCATGTTTGCCTCACACCTCCAGGGTTGGAGGTTTGATTCGCACCTCTGCCGTGTGTGTGGAGTTTGCATGTTCTCCCCGTTTCCTCCGGGTACTCCGGTTTCCTCCCTTGGTCGAAAGACATGCATGGTAGGTTGATTGGCATCTCTAAATTGTCCGTAGTGTGTGATTGTGTTAGTGAATGAGAGTTTGTGTGTGTGCCCTGCGATGGGTTGGCACTCCATCCAGGGTGTATCCTGCCTTGATGCCCAATGATGCCTGAGATAGGCACAGGCTCCCCGTGACCCGAGAATGGATCAAATAAGTGGTAGACAATGAATGAATGAATATACACTGAAAAAAAAAAACTCCAGTCATGTAAATCTACCATTTTTAATTAAACAAACAAGCCAACAAATACATGAATGAATAAAATTTTACTTTTTATGTATGACTAATGAATACCTTATCTTTTTTTTTTAAATATTTTTTTTAGCTTTTTTTCTGAAACCATGCAACAGTTGTATCTTATGTTGCAAATATCAAGAATATTGCTATATGTACAAAAATTACTTAATTGAGACCTAACCATTTTCTTCAGGTATGTTCTGATATTCAGATATATAGACATCACATTTACTTTAAAGTATAACATTTATTTATACTAGCTTTCGGCTGCTCCCTGTTCGGGGTCGCCACAGCAGACCAACTGGTCTGCACAACAACTTGGCAAATGTTTTACACCGGATGCCCTTCCTGACGCAACCCTCCCATTTTTCCGGGCTTGGGACCGGCACTGCATCCAGTGGCTGGGGTTCGAACCCGGGCCTTCTGCATGATAGGCGAGAAACCTACTACTGAGCCACCAATGCCCCATAACATTTATTCATACTAAATGTCAAAATTCACAACATTCAGTGTATTTGCCTCGCAGTCTCCGCTCTAATTCATCCCATGTTGGAACAGGAAGGAGCCATTCCCAAACTGTTCCCACAAAGAAAAAATTAAATTGTCCAAAATGTCTTGGTATGCTGAAGTATTAAGAGTTCCTTTCACTGGAACTAAGGGGTCAAGCCCAACCCCTGAAAAACAACACCTGAATTCATTTTGGACAATTTCATTTTTTCTTTGTGGGAACAGTTTGGGGATGGCTCCTTCCTGTTCCAACATGGGATGAATTAGAGCGGAGACTGCGAGCCATTCCAAAACTGGGACATCTGCCTTTACATGCACATGAATGGAATATGGAGTTGGCCCAGCCTTTGCAGCTATAACAGCTTCAACTCTTCTGGGAAGGCTTTCCACAAGGTTTAGGAGTGTGTTTATGGGAATTTTTGACCATTCCTCTTGAAGCGCATTTGTGAGATCAGGGCACTGATGTTGGACGAGAAGATCTGGCTCGCAGTCTCCGCTCTAATTCATCCCAAAGGTGTTCTATCGGGTTGAGGTCAGGACTCTGTGCAGGCCCAATCCCTGAAAAACAACACCTGAATTCAATGATTTGGAGGGGTGTCCTAAAACGTTTGGCAATATAGTTTATATGTGTGTCTGTCTTTTGTGTGAATTGCTCTTGGAATTCATTTAGAACATATTTTCTTTCTTTCTCTCTCTCTCTCTCTCTCTCTCTCTCTCTCTCTCTCTCTCTCTCTCTCTCTCTCTCTCTCTCTCTCTCTCTCATAATAAACACCTTTTTGACTGAGCTTCTGGACTCATCTTTAGTACCATTCTCTCTGTTCCTCTTCACGGTGGAATTTTCTCCACCATATTCTTCAATAAATTAAAAAAATCATTAGACTGAGTAAATTGCTTTGGTATAAGAAAGATAAAACACTTCAGGACATGCAGTTATTGGGCAGTTCAGTTATTGGAAAACAACATAGCAAGAATAAGGCTGCTTTACACCAGGCCACATCACACACCACACTACAGCACACCACACCACACCACACCCTGTTGTTTTATATTCCAAACGTATTGTATGTAAAATTGTATGATCCCAAAACTTTGAGCTGCCTGAAGCTGTACCACACACCATTCAATAATGTACATCAGACACACTCTGTGTATACCATATGAATAAACATGTGTTGTATTATTCACTACACTGAAGTCTTCTTAGTGTGTTTCATGTCAATACATGACACTGAATATGATACCAGACGCTTACATTATGTTTAGTGCAAATATTGTAAGAATATTAGTAAGAATATTCAACAAAGTAGTTCTCCTACGCACACACACACACACACACACACACACACACACACACACACACACACATACACATACACATACCCTATTTGTGAATGCACAGTAGAAGTCTAGCCAAAGGGGCAGTAATAGTTTTGGCAGAACATCACACAGCTCATATATGGGATGTGGTTAAGGCATTGGATTACTGATCAGAAGGTTGTGAGTTCAAATCCCAGGTTCACCAAGCTGCCACTGCTGGGCACCTGAGCAAGGCCCTTAACCCTCAATTGCTCAGTTGTATAAAATGAGAAAAAATAAGTCGCTCTGGTTAACTGCCAAATGCTAGAAATGTAACTGGAAATGCTCATATTAATAAAAGACACTGTGGTCATCAGTGATGCAGGACCACTGAGGAAAAAGTAATGCAAATGAGACATATACAGGGTCACTGTTGTGCTAATCACAGTAACACTTGCTCTTGTTACACTGGTTTGCTTTTTCTCTCTTCTTCACAAGGCTCTAAGTCATTTTCTTCATGCTGTGTTAGATCGACAAACATTTTGATCATTTTATTGCTACTTTTATTCGTAGAAAAATATAATACCCAGCATTCAGTCTTTCATCCCTCATTCTGGCCATTTCCCTGCAGAGACTTCCATTGAACATTTTTTCCAAAAAGCTCTTTTTTTTAGATCAGTTATTCAAAAATCAAAACCGTCTTGAATGCTGTTCAGACCAAACTTTCTTTGACTGTGTTCTTTGCCTCCATATGGGTAATAAATAATAATAAAATTTTTTAAATAAATGGTGAACTTTGTAACAGTTTGTTTTTGGTTTGTTTTGTGTAGAAATTCGAATGCGGTGGTATTATGATTTTTATACAGTTATTTATTCGTGAACTCTAATTTACCTGATTTACAGAATCCTGATATGGCTAGAATGTGTAGATTTTGGAAATGAATTTTTGTGGCTAGATAATTTGGATGATACTATGGACTATGGATGATACTATGGACAATTTAGAGATGCCAGTCAACCTACAACGCATGTCTTTGGACCATGGGAGGAAACCGGAGTACCTGGAGGAAACCCCCAAGGCCCGGGGAGAACTTGCAAACTCCACACACACATGGCAGAGGCGGGAATCGAACCCCCAACCCTGGAGGTGTGAGGCAAACATACTAACCACCATATATATATAAATAGATAGATAGATAGATAGATAGATAGATAGATAGATAGATAGATAGATAGATAGATAGATAAAAGTAGATAGATAGATAGATAGATAGATAGATAGATAGATAGATAGATAGATAGATAGATAGATAGATAGATAATTATAAGAAATAACTGTAATTTACCTACATGTATATTACAGTTATAAATTACTACTCTGTAAAAAAAATCCAGTAATTAATAATATTTTCTACAGTATTTTTTTCAACTTTTTCACTATTTATTTTCTGTAAATCCTACAGTTTTTTTTAAAGAATAAAGAATTGAGAACAAAGAAAAAAAAATGTGCCAAAGAGAAAACACTGACTGACTGATTAACGTATCCGAAAAGACCAGTAACTAAGTTCTAGTTAACTTCTTTTGACACTCTGTAGCTCACATCCAAATTAACAGCTTACATTAACAAGTTTCTAATCCTGCCTTGAACCTGAACTGACGTGAACTCTGCACAGGTTTTTATGTTCTTCCTGTTCCGACACCTCACATCCTGCATGATAATTAGCTGAAGTGGGAAATGAAATGTGTTTGTGATATGAATCAGGCAGTGCAAGAAAATGGCGAGTGGAGATAAAAAGAAATCTCCACAATGTATTATCGCTATTGTAATAAGGTGGTGTGATGACGTGGTTTCAGCACCTCAGAACAGATTTCTTCAGTCAGTCTGTCCTTATATGACTCCACTTTATCTTTCTCCTAAGCTGCTTGATGCTGCTGCTTTTGTGCAGAAATGAATACAGTGAAAATCAATTAGACAACAGAAATTAAATGTGTTTCAGGGTTTCAGGGTTAATCCCTGTCAATATGTCTGATCACTCCAGAGCTTGAAATATCATAACTATTCATGTTTTTCTAATAAAATGTATACCACAGAGATGAAGTCTGATGAATGCTGATTAGACAGCAGGTCTGTTAGTAGTTCTATAGTGGCAAGCTGCGTACTGTTGGGAAGTAAATGCATTTGACACAGCTGTTGATATGGCAGTTGTTGATACTTTTTCTGCAAGGAGACATTTATTTTAAAATTATTGGTCTCCAGTGTCAGAGCGCTGTAACTGTCCAAGCATTAAAGTTAAAGCTTTAAGATTTCCTTTTTTTTTTTTTTTTTTTTTGTGGGTGTGTTTTGTTTTTTTGTTCAAGTTTTTTCAAGCTGCATTTTTATAAAATTTTGAAAAGAAAGTGAAAAACTAGGCTGGTGATGGAATGACTGCTGTTCACTGTTGTTATAACATACACTTATATTGCCAAAAGTTTTGGGACGTCTGCCTTTACATACACATGAATGTAATATGGAGTTGGGCTGCCCTTTGCAGCTATAACAGCTTCAACTCTTCTGGGAAGACAGAGAGGTCTTTCCACGAGGTTTAGGAGCGTGTTTATGGGAATTTTTGATCTTTCCTCTAGAAGCGCATTTGTGAGGTCAGGCACTAATGTAGGACGAGAAGGTCTGGCTCGCAGTCTCCGCTCTAATTCATCCCAAATGTGTTCTGTCGGGTTGAGGTCAGGATTCTGTGCAGGCCAGTCAAGTTCCTCCACACCAAACTCACTCAACCATGTCTTTATGGACCTTGCTTTGTGCACTGGTGTGCAGTCATGTTGGAACAGGAAGGGGTCATCCCCAAACTGTTCCCACAAAGTTGGGAGCATGAAATTGTCCAAAATGTCTTGGTATGCAGAAGCATTAAGAGTTCCTTTCACTGGAACTAAGGGGCCGAGCCCAACCTCTGAAAAACAACACCTGAATTCAATGATTTGGAGGGGTGTCCCAAAACGTTTGGCAATATAATGTAAGTAATAACAGAAGCGAACTTGCATTGTTGGATTTCCACAATTTTAAATTGTAATGTCATGAATTCAAGTAGAAGTGGAGGCTTTTATTGTGAAAGAAACAAATAAGCAGAGCAAATAAATTAAAAAGAGCAAAATATAGAAGCTATGAGCAAGGCTATGGAAGGCAAAGCAACAACAACTAAGACATAAATGCAAATCTACGTAAATTGAGAAACAGGACTGAATGATTAGTCTGACATGTAGCAAGCAAACATGCAGGGAATGATGGGTAATGTAGCACTGATTCGGCATAACCATGTCTGTAAATAAAAACAAACAGCATAAAATGTTGCTCTTTAATTAAAAAAAAAAAGAAATGTTCAGGGACTTCAGGATATGCTGTTATTGGAAAATAATCCAATCATGGCAACCGACTGTTAATTATTTTTCCGATAACAGTTTTCAAAAACAGCCCTAAGTGTATTTTTCCTTACTTATCAAATTAGATATTAATATAAATGAGGTGGAACAAGTATGGTGGTGATATTAAATGCTTCCTTTTGCATGTCATGAATAGAAATCAATCAATCAAGGTGTAGTAGAATTATAGTGGTTAGATTCTCCAGGACATGAGTGACACCTAGCTGCAGACCAGATCTCATACAAGGAAAAGGTAGTGTGAGTTAATAAGAGGATGTTAAACATACAATACTGAAGAGTAGAGAGAATACAAATCCTTTCAGAATATATGACTAGATATAAATAACACCAGGAGGAAAAAATCAGTAATAAATTATGACTGCTTGTGTCTTCATCCGGTCACAAAGCAAGAGTTTGATTATAATTTTGGTCTGTCTTTCTCTGTTGAGCTGTACGTCCAACTTCCGAGCTCCCAGTGTGACCACTTCTTCTTTCTGGACCTGCCTGATCCATCTAGATGCTCTTGAAGTCTCGTCACTTGGTGGTGCTCACTGCTGTTGGGGATAGATCTGTGTGAAAAGACTGTGACCAGGTTACTGCTGGGTTAGAACCACTTGGAGACTTTCACACCCGTCTCTGTACTGCCGTTGCATCAGTCAGCTTTCAGCCGGAAGGAATTAGTGCTAAGTCTATAATGAACTCAGAAACTACACTGACCTACAAGTTCCTCAATTGCTCTTGGTCGCTGTTATCGAAAGGACATTATTAACATTTACATTATTTACTGTCCAGTATCACCCAGGGGTATTGGTGGCTCAGTGGTAGGTTTCTCGCCTATCATGCGGAAGGCCCGGTTTCGATTCCCAGCAACTGGATGCAGTGCCGGTCCCAAGCCCGGAAAAATGGGAGGGTTGCGTCAGGAAGGGCATCCGGCGTAAACATTTGCCAAGTTGTTGTGCGGACCAGTTGGTCTGCTGTGGCGACCCCGAACAGGGAGCAGCTGAAAGCAACTGTCCAGTGTCTCCCAAATGAGGATGAGGTTCCCTTCTGAGCCCTTCTGTTTCTTCCTCATATCATCTCAGGGAGTTTTTCCTTGCTACCGTCACCTCATGCTTGCTCATTAGGGATAAATTTTAGGGATAAATAGTAACTTTAAACTTTTTATATATTTTTTTTCTATGTTTCTATACTTCTGTAAAGCTACTTTAAGACAATGTCCATTGTTAAAAGTGCTATACAAATAAATTGAATTGAATTGAATCATCCAGTACTAATTCAATATGAATTCGCATATCATGAGAGCAACATTTCTATTGGTGAGATATTTGGCATGCTACTTGAAGGGACTACATGGTTAATGCTGTTATTAACTTCTTTCTACTTAGATTGGGGCTTGATCATCTGTCAAAACCTCCGGAGACATGATATCATATCCAACTCAGTGCACTCTCTTTCTAGGTTTCCTTCTAGGTTAGAAAATGTCACGTTCTTTATATGCGCACTCTACATACTGTACAATGGCCCTCATTTTTTAAAATTGTGTTTAAATGTATTTGTTGAAAAAATTAACTAAAAACATCCTGAAAATGTACAAAATATTCATTCATTCATTGTCTACCGCTTACCCGAACTATTCTCGGGTCACAGGGGAGCCTGTGCCTATCTCAGGCATCATCGGGCATCAAGGCAGGATACACCCTGGACAACCCATTGCAGGGCACACACACACACACACACACACACACACACACTCTACGGACAATTTAGAGATGCCAATCAACCTCCCATGCATGTCTTTGGATTGGGGGAGGAAACCGGAGTACCCGGAGGAAACCCCCGAGGCACGGGGAGAACATGCAAACTCCACACACACACGGCGGAGGCGGGAATCGAACCCCCAACCCTGGAGGTGTGCGGCAAACGTGCTAACCACTAAGCCACTAAGCCACCGTGCCCCCCCCCCCTGTACAAAATATTCAGTAATGAAAAGTTTCATAGTTCTCATGTGCATATGATGATAAATTACAATGTGTGCTAACAGCAAAGCTGTAGCCACGCCCACAAAACTCCATAAAAGGCGATGCTCACCGAGAGCTGAAAACAACAAAATGATAGCTAAATGGTAAAAGAGTGCTGACTAAGTGGTTGAAGATCTCTCCCTCCTTTAAAATTTTCATTTAAAATGTCTGCAATTTTGTATATAAATTAATTATACCATTTGACACAGATCACAGTATACTTTATTGTGCCTCTTTTTAAAAAAAAAAAAACAACAACAAAAAAAAAAAACTTGCTATTATCATGGATTGTAAAGAATACAACATTTATTGTGAAAATTCTCCTGAAATAAATTTGTTCACATACAGGTTGATAAATGATGCAATGACAATAAAGCGTAAAATCCTGGTTTGATTCCTATACATCTCACAAAATCTGGATTTTTTAAAAATACACACCCACACACACACAACCTCCTTTTCATTCCCTGTCCCATCTATTTATCTTATTCCTGTCTGTGCTTAACCTGTCCTCCTCTGACCCAGATGAGACCTGAGACACACCAAGCACTTATAACTAATACAATGTGACTCTCTGTGGGGCGCTGACAGTAATTGCTCAAGTCACCACTCCATAAAAGATAGGTGTACATATTGTGGGAAGCACACATAGCCTGAAGCTTCCATTATTTCCTCTGATATTATCGCCGACGAGGCTGATGCGCTGATGTCTCAGGCATGGAAATGAGTAGAAAGTAAACGCTGCATCTCAGCTGTATATGTTGGCTGATTTGTCGGTGTGTGGGCGCTTTTCCCTCGGGGGGGTATGGAAGCAATCCAGAGTGGCAGAAACTGGGGGCCTCTGTGAGAGAGAGAGACGCAATTCAGAATGTTAGCAGACACAGCAGTCTCTGTCTCTTCCTGTCTGCTCCGATTACTTTCCCCCCCTAGCCGAGAAGAGACCTGCAATGGGGGTTGAAAAACAGAGAGCTCCTAAACCCAGAGAAAAACCTCACATATGTGCACTCAACGACATCTTGGTCTGTTCTAACCGGTAGTACTTATATTTATCGATATTTATCCCTTCTGTCTTATGCTAACTAGCTTACTCTATGGTGCAATCTCAGCTGAAAAGAGAAGCTGGAAGGAGATGATAATTAGAATTCTGAAGACACTAACTGCCTGGCCCTCATTTAGCAGAGTTCACACAGCACTGGAAATGAGGCGACTGTTAGATTGCAGTAGTAATACAAAACGAGCATCGATTTGAAAGTGAGACGATACACACAGTTATACACACTGAAGAAAACAAGATGTTGTCTCCACCTCATTCTTATTTAAATATCCTTGTTAGATAGTGATGGAACACCTAGATAGACGTTTATGACACTTCATAATAGACTTATAACAATGGACTCCTTTTTTATAAAAATGTCATTCTTTTTTTTTGAATGAAAAATTTTGTCATTTCATGGACATTGTGTGTAATAATGGTATTAGAGAGCCAAATATTGCCCATTATTTATCTGTCTTGCGTGCAAATATTATAAAGGTCAAACCTGTACTCAGATTCCCACTGGATTTAGAAACGTTTTAGGAAATGTTTCCCTGTACTCATGTGTGTATGCTGATAAACATCAGTCAGCTGTAAATTATGAAGTGCCTTCATGGAGCAGGTGCTGTACTTTTAGTGATACAAGCAAAAACTCCATTAATGGCTAAAATCTTACAATCTTCTTAATAATAACAAAATGATGACTCATTTGTAAAAGAGCACTTCTTAGGCATAGCATGTGTAGATCCATGCAGCTCTGCCACTGCACATGATTAGCTATAATACACACTCTCTGTCACACACACACACACACACACACACACACACACACACAAACACACACACACATACACACCCTTCCAGTTTTTATAGGGTGCCATTACTTTTGTTCCCATTGAATGCCTAGTCGTTTCTGTCTTACTTCATGTCTGCGTTATTGAAATTAATAATAGATTTGACATTAAAACCATAAATTTGGTTTAACTTTTCATAATCATGTTTCACATTACGTAAATTTACATAAACTTAACAGCCTTGGTACAATCTTTTTTTCAGTACACACTAAAAGGATTCTCATGAATATCACATTTCCTGTGTAAATAATCTTGTTTGATGAATGTCCTCTAAGGTGAGAGAGAGTGATCATTTAGGATACAGTTTGCAATGGCATAAGTTTTCTCTGACCTTTTAGCAACTTGTCTCTAGTGAAAACTTAAATAATCAATCCTGTCTTCACTGATATTAAATACTTCTCAACTAAAGGAGAAATATTACTTAAATATATTCCCAGATCAAGGTGAACCAGACCCAGGAAAACGTTCAAATGGACCAGAGCAGCATCAGTTTAACATGGCTGATGCTGGCTTCATAATAGGTGTCCACTGATGTCTTTGGGTGCACTGTGTAAAATGATTATTTTCATAAATCAGGCACTGAGAAATCAGATTATTGTTGACCGTGCCTGTTTCCACAGATGAATCACTAAATTTGGTTAAACCACATCAAGCAGTCCTGGCGATATCTCTCTTTTTTGTGCTTTATTAAGTAGAATAACATTCCACTTGTTTGGCTCAAGGAGCAGAAGGTGTGGCTTCTTGAGACTTTATATGAGATTCACAAAAGAATCCCGTCTCCTTGAATGACTCTTAACTGAGTCGATCAGGCGAATAGATTCACATGAACGAATTTAATCAAAACATTTGTAAAAGATGACTCCTTCTTATATGATTTACACTGACCAGGCATAACATTATGACCACCTGCCTAATATTGTGTTGGTCCTCCTTTCGCAGCCAAAACAGCCCTGACCCATCCTGACACCTTTCTATCAGAACCAGCATTAACTTCTTCAGCAATTTGAGCAACAGTAGCTCGTCTGTTAGATCGGATCACACGGGCCAGCCTTTGCTCCCAATGTGCATCAATGATCCTTGGCCTCCCATGACCCTGTCGCTGATAGATACTGACCACTGCAGACCTGGAACACCCCACAAGTGCTGCAGTTTTGGAGATGCTCTGATCCAGTGGTCTAAACTTCTCAAATTGTTAGCTTTCCCATTTTTCCTGCTTCTAACACATCAACTTTGAGGACAAAATGTTCACTTGCTGCCTAATATATCCCACCCACCAACAGGTGCCATGATGAGGAGATAATCAGTGTTATTCACTTCACTTGTTAGTGCTCATAATGTTATGCCTGATCAGTGTATTATTTAACGATTTCACATTGAGCTAATGCTTCAAATGATAGTCCATTTACCTCTCCAGAATATCAATGCATGTAAATAAACAAATGTAAATAATACCTGATTGCAGTTAGCCATTTTTATCACTAGAGGTCACGTGCACGTAATGAAATCTAGTTGTGTAGTAATCTATTTGTAAATGTCTCATGAGTGTCCATTTGTATGTAATTAATGAATTATATCAAAATAAACTTCTGCATGTTCAGGAGTCCCTCTATGTTACAACATGCTGATGCTGTGGAGTGAAAGTAAACAGTCACACCTAAACCAGGAATTCTGCAAAGACAATATGATGGTTCAATCCCACAATGTAGTACATCATTTGATTCCCAAGCAGATTATCTGATTACTTAGACTGTGAATTGTACTGATTGTGCTAATTCTATGTAACTGGAAGTTATTTCTTATAGGATGTTATACAGACAGTAATATATTATTAGTGTAAATCATAAACCCATGAATGGAGCATTTAAATGCCAAATTTTACTGAGCTAAACAGAAAGATCTATGATTCTTTAGTGATAATGTTTTATTTGTGTGGTTATGCAGTCAAAAACTGCATGTGTTGAAAATTGTTGAAGAAGTCCAGTCTGGTGAGTCTGTACCCACTCTGATTCCTGTTCTTGGCTGACTTGACTGATTTTTAAGGTGTTTTTCAGCTAACTACAATTGTAAAGAGTGATTATTTGAATTACAGTATAGTAGTAGTATATGACCAACAAGGTGTTTCACTGTTGTCTCTTTCAGCTGTTGTGAAATGTGAAAATCCATAGAGTTATTATTATTATTATTATTTTTATAGTTGCTTTCGGCTGCTCCCTGTTAGGGGTCGCCACAGCGGACCAGCTGGTCCGCACAGCAACTTGGCACAGGTTTTACGCCGGATGCCCTTCCTGATGCAACCCTCCCATTTTATCTGGGCTTGGGACCGGCACTGCATCCAGTGGCTGGGGTTTGGGCACTGGCTGGGAATTGAACCCGGGCCTTCTGCATGGTAGGCGAGAAACCTACCACTGAGCCACCAATGCCCGTATTATTACAATTATTATTATTATTATTTTTATTATTTTTTTAAAATATTATTATTATTATTATTATTATTATTATTATTATTATTATTATTATTATTATTATTATTATTATTATTATTTTGTATCTGTATGATTTTATGCACTGTACTGCTCCCAGATGATTAGCCATTGGATAACTGCATGAATTTGCAGGTTTAAGATTGTTCCTAATAAAGTGAGCGGTGGTTGAGGAAAAAATGTAACGTCTATCACAGTCGTGATCTTAATATAAGAGTTTTCTGTCGGGGGTTTAGACTGAGCTGCAGATAACGCTTTGTAATACTGAAGTCAGACAGTGAGACTGAATGGGTTGAAGGAGTTTGTTTGAAAGAGTCGAATCAGCGAAGTGACTCGTCAATGATTCTTACTACCCGAGCGCGCACAGTTCACCAACGAGGGGTGGAAAGGGAGCACAAGAGCGCAGAAGAGCATCGTTTTCGTACCTCAGTGAGAAGTTTCGTACCAATGAACGCTCGGCTTGAACCATTTGTTTGTTTGTTTGTTTGTTTAACAAAAAGATTTCAGGATGCTTGTTACAGGATGCGCAGTTGCGCCTGTACGTTGTGCTGATCCGCTCCCCGTTGCGCGCTGGCTGTGAGCTTGGGGACGTGCTCTGGTGTGTCGCTCCATCCCAGTTTAAAAAGACAAACTTTCGTACATTTTAACACGCATAGATTGAGGGTTTTCTGAGGATTAGGAAGCAGGCTCAGCAAGTGCGTCCGCGGTACGAATGTTGACGCCAGCGCGCTCCGGATGAGCATGAATCCGCTGCCATGGCTCGCTGTGACCGCGGCGTTCAGACTCTCCTCACGGCTCTGGGCGCGTTCGCCGCCTTCAGCCTCATGACGGTGGCCATTGGCACGGACTACTGGCTCTACTCCCGCGCGTATGTGTGTAACGCCACCAACAGCAGCGCGGACGAAGCGGAAAACCTGCTGCAGCCCAAAAAGACCAAAGGAGACCTGACACACTCTGGCCTCTGGAGGATCTGCTGTATTGAAGGTAACACTGGATTTTGTATACACTTAGTTGAATTGGGGATTCCTGGTGTTTTAAAATTCCAAGTCATAGTTCCACATTCCAAAAATTTCCCATTATTGGGATCTGCCTAGGTTCTGTCTAGGTCTGAATCTACACCTTTACAATTTACACCTAAAGAAAGAGAGCAACCAAACACATCCCTTCATTCATTCATTCATCTATTCAGTAAGCACTTGATATTGGTCAGTGGATCATGAGTCCCAGAAACATTCAATGTGAATTTTAAATTCTTGTTTTATATTTAAAAAATTTATTTGTATTATTAGTAAGAATTTTTTATTTTTTATTTTAAAGCCATATAGCTATTTTATAAAACATTAGAACAGATTTCTGTATTATTTCGGCACCAGCGCAGAGCACTAAAAAGAAAAAAATATTACATCATTAAGCACTTTCTTTCTTTCAAAAAGTGTGATCATTTTTAATGGTCATGTTATTTGACATTTAGCTACATGTTGCGTGAAATTAGCTGCACGCAACATTTTATAATGTGCCACGAATTTTACGCATCCAGCAAGTCTGACAGACAATGGCCAATATGATTTTGTACACATACTTCAAAACTTAAGCTGATTGAAAATGAATAAAACTTTAGCTGATATGAATTTCTTTCCCAGTTAGTTTGTCATTCTGAAACTCTGAGACTTGGAGAGCTTAGCCAGAGTCACTCATGGTCTGTATTAACCCTACATAACATTTGGCTAAAATCAAGTTTATCTGAGAACTTTTGTTTAAATATTACACTCAAAATATCCTCCAGTTTCTTGTGATTGACCAAAATGCCAGACTTAATCTTATAATATTGAATATTTAATATAGAATATCTCTACACTCCTTGGTCCAGTCTCTTTGTAGATATACAATTATTATCTGTAGTTCATCTCAGTATTTTGTTTGCACACTTCACTCGAATGGACTCCAGAGTACCATCACTGACCTGAAACACCACTGACCTGAAACACCACTGTCTTGATACATATGATGGAAAATGGGTTTATGGCCAGAATTGTTGTTTTTCTGCCTAAAACACTTGAAGAAACCATAAAAAATTTCAGCAAACCAACCTTTTGTGTACATTTAAATCATCCTGCAGCGATCATGTTGGATAAGCAGTTTCCCAAGCCACCAAATTCGACTATAGTTTAACAAACACCGTAGTAAAACAGTTAGTCTGTCTAAATATGTCTGAAATCTTCTCACTCACTGTGATTTCCTCACAAGGCAAATGTAAGGCTTTGATTAATGGAGTTAATGAATTGCAATGTAGTGAGATAAATCTAAGTCTAATGAGTTCAGTTTGTAATCAGATACCGGCTGTCGAAATGTGAATGGAATTCAGTTTATTTATTTTTTTTAGGAGTAACCAGATTCTGAAATGATAAAACTTACAGAGAAACATGTTTCAACTAAAGAATATCTGTAGAATTTTTTTTTTTCCAAAATTTGACCATTTGCATTATCTCTAGAATATGTGTAGATACCTCATGCTTTTTTTGAAACATCACTTACTGTATATCACTTTTTATTTTGGTTTCTGTCCACTGATTTCTGGGGTAGAGGGAACCAACGAAATGTACACAGCAACAACTGGGTAGACTAACAGTCAATCATTTTATATATTTAAACAGAACACCTGTATAGTGGGTGTGCCTAATAAAATGTCTATCTGAATGTCCACACTACAATATTTTACACTTTTTAAAAATCTTACTATAATAGTGTTACTGTACTATTTTTTAATTTAATCTAATTTGATTAAAATAAAACAATAATGAGAAGAAGAAGAAGAAGAATGTATGTTATTATTATTATTATTATTATTATTATCATTATTATATTATTATTATTAATAATAATAATAATAATAATGATAATAATAATAATAATAATAATAATAATAATAATAATAATAATAATAATAATAATAATAATAATAACAATAATAATAATAATAATAATAATACACTGTCCAAAAAATAAAATAAATAATAATAATAATAATAATAATAATAATAATAATAATAACATACATTCTTCTTCTTCTTCTTCTTCTTCTTCTTCTTCTTCTTCTTCTTCTTCTTCTTATTATTATTATTATTATTATTACTTCAATACATTTCAAACTTAAAAATATTTCTATTAGCAGATTATTTCACTTCTTTCTATACATTAAGAGAAAAACAAAACAATCTCATATCATAATTTCTATATATTTTATAGAAATAGGTTAAGCAGCCCCACCAACACCACCGCATCCCACCCCCTCCAACTTTCTTGTAGTTGATGCTGTTGCCCAGCAACCACAGGTCTCCTATTGCTATAGAAACCGCCCCCCCAAACCCGGAGTGCAGACAGGGGTTGCTATAAAATCGACAGTTCATTAACTGACACAACAGTTTGTTAACTGACACAACAGTAGGACTGTGTGCTCATTCTAATGACACCCTAATGACTCACTACTTTATTTTTTCATTGCTGCTTTGGTGCTCGTATTTCCAAACATGCATAAAGCTGATAAAGGAACATCAGCGTCTCTCCTTGGGACTCCATGAATGAATTATAAGAATCCAGGCAGTCATGTGGTTCACCGTGGTGAACTGGTGTAAAGGAGATACCGGCTTTCACACATGCATGAGTTTTAATTAATAATTCATCTGGATGAATTTAAATTGAGCTGAGAGTGCGCTTACAAACAAATTCAGTTTCCTTTACAGTTTATTACTCTTTTTTTGACACACACACACAAACACACATGATACCACATGACCTGTGTCGAGTTTACTCTCTAATCTGATAATCTCTGCTTTAATACAATAAAGACTCATTTATTCTATTTCCTGTGTGTGTGTATGACCCATGGGTGTGTCTGTAATAAATCATCTGTGACGCACAACCGTGATAATCCTGGCTGAAGTTTTTCAACCTTCCATGCAAACGAGCCTGCAAGAAATCTCTAAATGTTTTGCTGTGTGTTGTGATCATCTTGACTAATCCGTGGCATTCCAAATGAGAGCCCTGTGTGTTTGGATGAATCACAGCATGCGCGCAATCTGGGCAGTCATTTTGTTCAAAATAGCGCTGGTCAGTATATAATATCATATTTCATTATTCTCAAGAACTATTACAACAGTTAATGTGATCTTTACATATTTCAGTAATGATACAAAAATAGATAAATGTTCCTCAGTGATGGATTTATCAAAATTTTATGCATGCGTTCAAGTGATGATATTAAACATTTACGGATGTAGTCACCAGTTCAAAGCCGTTCAAATCAAGTCAAGTCAAGTCAAGTCAAGTCAAGTCAAGTCAAGTCAAGTCAAGTCAAGAAGCTTTAATGTCATTTCAACCACATATAGCTGACACAGTACAAAGTGAACATAAAATATATAATTACAAAACAGAAACAACAACACACAGCTAAGGACAGAAGTTTGTCCTAGTTACATAAAGTGCATCCAGGTTCAAACAGTGCAAGACAGAAGACATTGCAAAAACAGGAAGTACAAAAACCAACACAAGACAGGACACATAGCACCGAAAAAAACATGTGCAACAAAAAAAACATGTGCAACAAAACAAAATGGAATGTATGACTAGAGAAACTGTAAAACCAGGTATCTAGTAACAATCCATACTGTAATGCTGCTATATATATATATATATATATATATATAGCAGCATGACAGTATGGATTGTGCAAAAATGCAGTAGCAGTGGTTGAGGTAGTGCAAATAAGTTGAGTCAGTTGTGTGTGTGTGTGTGTGTGTGTGTGGGGCGTGTGTGTGAGAGTTGATATAGTTTCAGATCTGGATGTTGAGGATGGCGTGGTAACATAATGTGATGATAGAATCTGTATTATTATTGTGTTATTAACTTCAGTGAAGAGAAAAAATTTGAGCTATATAAGTGATATACATAAGTGGTAACATTCAAGAACATTAAAAGTAACTATAAATAGATAAAAATAAAATGAAAATGAAAATTTCTGGCTGGTAACAGGATCGACTTGATTATTTTTAAATACCCGCATGCCACATTTCTGATCTCCCTTACGTATGACTTTTGGATTGTGTTCTAAATGAAAGGTCACATGACCAGATATGCAAACTGATGATAAGCTTGTGCAGGCAATGAGCCATTTTGTGAGCCAAGTATGGAATTTTCTATCTAACTCTTTTATGTGTCGAAAACAGTCATGTGCCCTTTGGACAGATGATTTATTTTTTTTTTTTTTTTTTTTTACAAAAACATGATAAAATGGCACTTCAAACGTCGTGTCTGTATATAAAATACTGTTGTTTTTTGGCCCTTTTGGCTTTTCATACACAGAAACACTGTGGCTATGATATGCAAAATACGATGGAACCATCGCAACCTGCCCACCTTTACAGGTACTTGGCCCTGCACCAACTGTGAGCCAGTGGCATCGCTTCTCATCTCCTTCTCTCCTCCTTTCAAGCACCAGATCAAGGCTTGGCTACATCTCTCAACTGTACAAGGGTTGGTAGTTACAGCCGGTCATCAGATGGGCATCCCCCTTCCTTGGTGTTTCATAAATTTAAGCCCATGACACTTCAGGGGGGCTCGACAGCAGATCCAGTGTCCTGGATCTACCCCTGCTGACCACCACCCAACTCTTTGTCATAGTTCATCCTTCAGCAGGTTGGCTCTTCCACCGCACCTCCTGCTGTATCCAGATCCACTGAGATGCTTTTTTCGCCTGTTCAGTGACCTTCAATCCCCAGCAGCCCAAGGGTTCTCCAGAGTGACTGCCCAGCAAACCCTCTGCAGCTGGCCTCTACTGGTAAATTCCAGGCCTTCCATCCATTTTTCTGGCTCTCGAGGAGGCCTTCTCATCTTCTCATCTCTTCTTAAGCTTGCACTCATGAGCCTCCTCCATCCTTTCTTCCCAGGGTACTGTTAACTCCATGAGCACCACCTGCTTAGTGCCTCTAGACCAGAGGACAATATCCGGTCTGAGACTAGTGTGTACTGTTATCACTCTCACTAATCATTTTTTTGTGACATTGTCACGATTACTGAACGACCGTTGATGGAGTTCAATAAGAGCTCTGTATGCATTTCTTTCTCACGAATTTTCAGCAATTTTTTAAAATTGGATGGAAACACGACTAACCTGAGACTAAATGTCACATCTGTAAGGTCGGATTTGCCCTTATAATAGGGCATGCAATTAGAATTCCTTGACAACACCCTATTATTGCTGTCTATTTTTAAAGTCTGGGAAAAGAGAGTCTGTGTGTTTCCTGCTTTAATAACAGCAGAGCCTCAGATCCAGGATATTATCGGGGAAACAGATGAAAGCCGCTCCATCTTTAACTGAGTTATTGGCGTGAAAGCCGGATTTAATAACGCTGTATGATATGAGAGAGAATCGGCAAGTTCTAAAAGCTTTCAAGCGTTAACTGCTTATTGTTTGACATTACCATACACATATACACACACTAATGCTCGTACAAATCATGACTTAAACTCCACACACACACATACACACGCACATAAACACAAACTACATAGACTCAGACTCTAACACAGTTGCCTTTATTTCTCACATATACATTACAGCACAGTGAAATTCTTTCTTCGCATATCTCATCCTTGGAGGGTTGGGGTCAGAGCACATGGTCAACCATAATGCAGCACCCTTAGAGCAGGGGTTGAGGGCCTTGCTCAGGGGCCCCACTGTGTCAGCTTGGCAGTGCTGGGCCCAATCTTCCAATCAACAACCCAGAGCCTTAACCACTTAAGCTAACACCACAAACCACAAACACAACACAAAACGTAAACGTGCATTGTGAGATGCTTTTCTGCTCAGCACCATTGTAAAGAGTTACTATAGAATTCCCGTCAGCTTGACCCAGTCCTTTCATTATCCTCTATCCTGTTGACACAAATTTGTGTTTCTAACTGAAGAACTGCTGCTCACTGGATGCTAAAATACAATATGGAGACCCACCACCCCAATCAGGACCTCCCCACCCCCCACAACCACCCCATTATGTAGTGTTACAACCAGGAATTGAAATTTTAATTTATTTAATTGATATTATGACTTTAGAGAAAATTGCCCTTTGTGTGGGGAGTTTTTGGTGTCTTGTTGGGAATTGGGGAGGGGTTGCAGTGTGGCTGGGGCAGTAAGAAATGGGGCTGAGAGGGAGACTATTGGGTACTTTATACATCACTGCTGACTCACGACTACAGCGTCTGATTGCTGCTGTATGTGACTCACAGGAATCAACAAAGGAAGCTGTTACCGGATCAATCACTTCCCTGAGGATAATGACTACGATACAGACAGCTCTGAGTACATCCTGCGTAAGTCTGCCCTTCTTCCCCTTCATAGTATTTCCCTTTCACATGCACATATCAATGAATGAGCTTCCTTTCATACTAGGCATGAATAAAAGGCAAATTCATTGGCCGTCGTGGTGACGGGATGTGTTATGTTAGTTTTTTTCATCATAAACTGTTAAAAATGAAATCTGAGCCATTTTTTGGTTGTACTGGACCCACATTATAGATTTTATGACCCGGTATGAAAGCTAATGGGACAGATGTCTGTATAGTGTGAAAAGGGTAATGACTTGAACTTAAACCTCACAGTTATATTAAGTTGTTAGTCACCTTCTTGACCCTCTTCTTCTTTTTTTTTTTTTTTTTTTATTAATGGAGACTAAATACAGTAAACTAAATAGCTAGCTTAGAAGCTGACCAAAATATTTAAATATGAATTTTTGGAGATTTAAAACATAAACACATTCAATTAAAATATTTCATAAACGCTATTTACATTGATTTTATTTATACTGAATTGTTAGGGGTGAGATTTGCATTTAAACACTTAATAACAAATTAAATTTAGATTGATTTTTTTTTTTTTTTTTGGCATTTTTTAACAGACTCTGATTTTGACATCTGAACCGTAAATGCAAATCTCTAAAAATTCTCCAGGAATTTCAAGCATTGTATGTGTACAAGAAACACCTTGACTGCTGTAACTTATTCATTCTGTGTAAATTAAATAAATCTACATCAATTTATTTAAATTTATTTATTTAAATAAACAAACAAACAAACAAACAAAAAAAAAATAAATAAATAAATACAGGGCAGATGGTAGATTTGATCGTTGATGGGTTCGGTGTATATCTGTGCTTCATTATTTTTAGCTTGCACTGTACTTATTTTATGACCTTAGCTATACACCTTGCAAAGTGTTTCTCAGATTTTATTTACCTGGTTTTGCCTGAAAGGACTCTTAATAAATATCCTTTTTAATGTGATTTCTCATTTGACCTTTACTGACTCAGATTATTTAACATTATGTCTTACCTGAACAGCTAAACAGCTTCATGTTTATTGTCAGGAGCATAAAGTGCTTTAATCATCAATATACAATGAAATTGTCGTGCTATAGTTTTACACTTCTTAAAGTTCAAAAATTATGTGAAGTCATACAAAGTCTAAATAGTAGCCATGCAACGTTATTCAGGTATAGTAAAAATAATAGTAACCTGTAAACAATGTATGTCAAAAAGTGTAGTGTACAAAGGTATTCATAATAGACTTAATTCATTTATTCATTGTCTACCGCTTATCCGATCTATTCTCGGGTCACGGGGAGCCTGTGCCTATCTCAGGCATCATTGGGCATCAAGGCAGGATACACCCTGGACGGAGTGCCAACCCATCGCAGGGCACACACACACACACACTCTCATTCACACACTATGGACAATTTAGAGATGCCAATTTAACCTACAATGCATGTCTTTGGACCGGAGGGGGGAAACCGGAGTACCCAGAGGAAACCCCCGAGGCACGGGGAGAACATGCAAACTCCACACACACGGCAGAGGTGGGAATCGAACCCCCAACCCTGGAGGTGTGGGGGCCACTGTTCCCCCCTAATAGACTTAATAATAAACAGAAATCTAATTTAATCATTGGCAGTTTTACTATGAAACTGATCCCTGATTGTTCGAGAACATCCACGTAACATCCACTTTTAAGAAAAACAGAAATGACCCAATTGGTTACGCACATTCATTGGGTGTGGACTGGGCTTGGCTTTACGTGTGAGGTTTTGCCATCACTGTGTGGTGTTTGATTAAAGTCGTTATGTATACAGTATACAATGAAACACACAAATGTACAAACACACAGTATGTGTACAAGCAGCACTCACATTATGATTCCACTATGATCCCAAAAATTACTTTCTAGAAAACCGTCAGTGACTCATTCATCAAGCAAGCTCAAACTGGTCAATTTCAAATGTTCCCCATGCAACACTGCTGTGGTTTTACAGAAAGGACTGGTCTGTTATCTGGTTTGATAATGCTTTTCTGCTCAGCACTGTTAGAATTCCTGTCAGCTTGACCCAGTCCTTTTGTTATCCTCTAACCTGTTGACACAAATTTGTGTTTCTAACTGTAGAACTGCTGTGCACAGGATGCTAAAATGCAATATGTGGACCCCACACCTCAATCAGACCCCCTGCCACCCACAGCCACCCCAAAAGCTACACATTATGTAGTATTACAACCTAGAATTAAAATTTGATTTCATTTAATTGACTTTATAACTCTAGAGAGAATTGCCCTTTCTATTGAAGTGTGTGTGAGATGGTGTGATGTGTATGGTTGGGGCGGTAAGAAATAGGGCTGATAGGGTAACTACTGGGTACTTTATACATCACTGTTGACTCATGACTATTTCAAAATATTTATTATCGAAAACTCCTATTTATTTCAGTTATTAGTAAAACAATATAAATGAAATATGAGTCTTCCTACAGAAGGCCTGTCCTCCTAATCGCAGCTGGGAACATGAAATAGAAATCTGTAAATGGTTTTAAATATTATTTTAATATGAACTACTAAATAAGCCAAGTTAGGATTACTGCCTCATACATAATAAAATATCCAACTGTCCTGGATAAAACGTAGTCAAGAAGTGAAGCAGTGCGAGCTCTAGAGAATCTAACATGAGTGTTTGCTGCTTGTATAGGGATTGTGCGAGCATCTAGCCTTTTCCCCATCCTGAGCACTATCCTGCTGCTGCTGGGAGGAGTGTGTGTGGCTGTAGGACGTGTTTACAGCGGCAGGAACAGCATCATCCTTAGTGCTGGCATCTTGTTTGTTGCTGCAGGTAAAGATTGGGTCTGTGGTGGGTTTGTGTCAGAAATATCACCAAAGTCAGCCTTAAACTGTATGATTTTTAGATAAATAGTATGTGGAACAGTGTATTATCTGACATAAAGAACAAGTTATCATACCTGTTAAAGATTTGATGTTAAAGAATGCTATAATCAAGAGTCTAAAGCTTTTTTTTAATGACAATATGCAACATGGTCTGTTACCAGGTCTGAGCAACATCATAGGCATCATCGTGTACATCTCGAGCAACACAGGCGACCCCAGTGACAAGAAAGGCGAAGACAAGAAGAACCAGTACAGCTACGGTTGGTCCTTCTACTCTGGTGCTCTGTCGTTCATCGTGGCCGAAGCCATCGGCGTGCTTGCTGTCAGCATCTACATTGAGAGAAACAAGGAAGTGCATGTCAAACGCCGCAACTTCCTGAAAACCGGCCCGTCGTCCTCCTCACCATACATGCGAATTCCAAGTTACCGGCAGCGCAGGCGGCGCTCTCGGTCCAGCTCACATTCCACCGAGCCGTCTCGAGACAACTCGCCTGTCGGGAGGAAGATGGCAGCGTCCGCTCTGCCTCTAGGTGAGATTTCCATGTACACTCTAGGTCGAGAGCACCGACTGAGGTCAGGAGGCGCACTCGGACCCTACCCGGAGCCACCCAACTTTCTGCAAGTTCACAACTGCTTTACTAAAGGCACAAAAGACGGCGTTAACCGCAGGACCACGCCCGTTTAAGCAACACAAGTCTGCATCAAGATGGTTGATAGTCAAGGAGGCACTTGGAAGTTTCATGAACAAAGAAATGTTGATTTAAGGGAGAGAGAGAGAGTTAGCACACATTTTAAAATGATCTAATAAACACTGTAGCATTTTCTGAGCCATGTCCCTGGCTCTGAGTTTCATACTGTATATTCATATGCACAGTCTGCAGTCCAAGTAGCAATATTTCAATATACCGAATATTGAAATATTGAACTATTATCTCAAGTGTTTGTGTATTTTCAAGTTTTTTTTTTATGTCTGTGTGTTTGACACTCAAGGCCAGATCACACTGGACACATGCGTCAAGCATCACTTGTAGCTTAATGTCACAGATCATAGCCAAACCTCATTCAAATCCATTTTTTTTTTAGTTTTGCAGTCCACCCCAGCAGCATTAGGGATTAGAGGCATTGTGCTCACATACTATCTTCCTATCTATTTTTTTCACCCACGGTCAGGGGTTTAGTGTAAACTCCACAGAAAGCCAGTAAAATCTTAAAACTACACTTTCTATACACTGTGTATTTGAATTAAAATCACAATCTACAAAGATGTCGTGATTATGCAACTTGTAGTGGCGAAGCGTTCGTATGCTATGATACTCATTTTACATCACCGTCGAAAAACAAAATGTACGTGTCGTTTGCTGTCCTTCTGTATCATGTCACGTTTTTAGGTGTACAGCTTTTTAATTTACAGCATGGGCAAAAAAAGGGTGGAGAGCAAACAAGACTTATGCTCTTCTTCACCTTCTTTTGCTTTTTGGGTGCTTTATATCCACTCTATTGTATTTGCACCCTTTACAAGACAGTTTGCAAAAAAGAAAAAGAAAAAAAAGTAGCTATGCACCTGCTGTAGTGGAGTCTGGAGCACAATCTGCTCTGAGGAAGAAGCGGATGGACAAATATACAGGATATTAAAAAGCTAATAAGCATTTGAGGAGAGTATTTGAAGAGAGGAGAGTTCACTCAGATCGGCTGAGATGGGTGTGGCTAAGAAGGGGGTGTGTGTGAGAGGAGGTGTGGTTAAGAGGGGCAAACTAGGCTTGTTCCTTTAATTAATAAACATTAATCAAATAGCCTGATATCTCTTTCAAAACAAAACACACAAGAAATATAAATTCATCTTCTCATAACCGATAATGCTGAAACTGCCAAAACATTTTTTTTTTAAATGGACAGTATGCACATTCTCCTGCATGTCCTTGACATGACGATAATTTGACGCGACTCTTACACAATGCTTTTTTTGTGAGACACCGTGAAAAAAAAGGAAAGCTCGAAAGGTGCTTGTTCAGTACATGAAATCGTCTGGCTCAAGTCTGGTCCTTGTCCCCTTTTAGAAGATTTTATAGCTAGCGAAGAAGCCATTTTGTACAACTACACTTCAAACCACTGCCATTTTGTTTACTTCTGATGTTTACATTTAGACGACTCTGCTGATGTGAACGAGTTCTGTCTTGTACATTCCTTTATATCTGAAGACTAAAGAAAAAAAATCTTAGTCAAAAAGTCATATAGTCAATTCTTTGGATGTTTAAGGAGTTTTCGCTCAGGGAAGTTTCATAGTAATTGGCTGCAACCTAGAAATATAACATGTAATATTTTTCATTGGACCAAACTCACAGCACTGTTGATGTATCTATGTGTCGTTGTCTCTGAACTGCTGTTTTGTGTTGGGACACAAGTGTCAGGACATATGGTCTAACACGTGGCTAATTTGCTCCTGCCGTGTCATCGGTGGCTTATATATCTTGACACTCCATGCTAGAAAGGAGCATTTGACTAATGAAGCAAGCCTGATTGCCTTATAACACAGAGTCCATTCAGCAGCACCACAGAAAGCATTAGAGCATCCATGGGGTGCAAATTAATATACTACAGTGCTGAAAACACGATAACAAGTCTACTGCGGCATTCCTAAACGCTCAAAGATGTTTGCCAGGATCTCTATGAACAATGAAAAGTGGGTAATTAAAAAAAAAAAAACCCCAAAAAAACCAACGGTTTGGTGGCAGTCGAAACTTACAGATGATAACTTTCCAGACTGAGGACGCCACCGTGATGTTATAACTGCCTAGAAGTCGATTTGCTATAACGTTATTGCTGTGATCAATCAAACATGGACAGTTGTTGTTTCTCTGTGGATGCTGTGAAATTGTCTCATATCATAATGGCATTACCGAAGGAAATATCTTTCAATTCCCAACAGTTATTGTCATGGCAACAGTTAATAAACACTAAGTCAATTCTTCTATGATTCTGAAATAGTCTAAATTTCTCTAGAGACCCAGCTAAGACAAGAACCTTCTAGTTTGTTAGATTTCCCATGAACTACTAAACTACCTTTTAATAACTGTGTAACAGCAACAGAAAAAAAGAGAAACGGTCATGCATACTTGTGATTTAATGTTAATCGATAACACGTTTATAGTGCATAATATTTTCTGTGGAAGATTCGATCTGTGCATTATGGTGTAATTTTGTCTGCTTTTTCCTGACTGTAGTCAACGTAAATAAAAACAAAGACGTTAATGTTATGCTTGTACTCGCTGATCACTTCATCACCAGATTCCCAGAAGAATAAATCTGTATTAAAAATAATAAATGTGCACATTGGAACTGTTTCACTTCATACATGCTTCCTTATCTACTTACCTCAGTCTGATGCTTGGTTGAAGTCGGTGTGAGATGATTTAATAATGAAACATGGTTTTAAGTGAGTGTGTAATGATTTAAGTATAATACATATCTGGTAGATATGAGCTATGCTTACTTGCAGTACAAAGCTAAAGAAGGAAACACCATTTGTATGCCATTTTATATTTAATAACATTCATTTTTGGCTGAATTATTTCACCCCTAGTCACCAGAAGGTTGTGAATTCAATTCTTTTGAGCATTTAAATAAGACCCTTCGCTGTAAAGTGCCTGAATTGGTCTCAGTTGTAAATCACATCGACTAAAATTTCCCAAAATATCAATACAGCAAATATATTCAGACTTCGCCTGAATATGACATCACGCAATGTTTCTGAAATGTAAATATGAATCCACATAAAGGCACTGCTTTCCGTAAGAGTGCACTGTGAGATGAGATTGTTAAGCACTCCTTTAAAGCACATTATGCCATTTCTTATACACTTTCTGGTCATGTTTTAATTCATGTTTAAATATCCAGCATGTCACAAGTCTTTGGCATTATATTCAACATCACAGTTTAAAAAAAGATATTACTCAATTTAGTCCTTCCTGAAATCAAACAAAAAGCTTATAGTAATTAACACAAGGCTTTCTGGGTAGCTATGGTTCTACAACTAGGTGAATGACCTCCTTTGGAACTAGTTAGTTCCTTACTGAGTTTCCAGTAGCACCTCATGAATAGAACCCCATATAGGTTATATAAAGTTTATTTTCAGAGGAAATACCATGTATCAGGAGGACAATAATACTCCTGTGCACAATATATGGTAGATTAAGACATGGGTTGCCAAATCTGCATTGAAGGAGCTCCAGTGGCCTGAACAGAGCCCTGACCTGAACCCCACTGAACACCTTTGGGAAGAACTGGATTGCCAGCTGTATCCCAAGCCTCATTACATTACATCAGTGTCTGAATACTGTTGTGGCTTAACTTAAATCTTAAATCTAGTGAAAAACCTTTCCAAAAGAGTGGAGTTTATTATAACAGTAAAGGGGGAATAAATCAAGAATGGGATGTTCAAACAGCATATAATCAGGTGTCCAGATATAGTGGCTCTAACCTTACACTCTGGACTGATAAGTCAGTTTCCTTCAAATGAATAGAGGCTGTGTATCAGTCACCACAAGTGTTTGAAATAGTTTCAACAGATCCACATTCTTCAAAACTGCTGGTTCTGCAACATTTTCAGGTTTCTCTACAAGCCTCATATGTTGGCTGGACTATACAGGCAGTATGTGGCCACCTGCAATTTCATGACTACTTCAATAATTTAAATGACTCTATCTTCCATCCAGAAGGCTCAATAAGTGCACAAGTCAAGCCTCATGCTACTGAACAGTCTCCAAGCTCCTGTAACCATACAACAAAGGAGCTTACCTTTTTCATCCCAGAAGTGTATTGCCGAGTCAGTAGTAATCATGCAAGCATCATGTACCACAATAATAAGCAGGACAAGGCTCTGTCAGGGCTTGTCGAAGCTTGCCATACCTGTTCCAAACAATCTGGGCATGCCCATCATAAAAACTCCATCAGGGCCTGGGAGAACAGTGGTTGGGAAAGTTCAACAATTCACAAGAAAATGAAAGTGAAATGTTAAATTTATGAAATTAGTTATGCTTGTCACGCTGCATTTGCAGCTACAACTCAACATAAACATTACACCCTGTGTCTGTTGGACCACAGTCAAACATATAGGGCAAATATACTATTTAAAAAAAAACAACTTGGGCATAAAGCAAGAAACAAAAGGATTAGTGGTTATGAATCTCTGAATTCTTCAGTAAGATATGAGCGAGAAAGTGATAAATAAAAGTGGGAAACTTTGGTTTTTTAAGCTATCCATGTGGAGTCAGGGTCACAATAAGACAATATTATGAATGTTATTTGGTAAGCAAATAATAAGCACATATAAGTCTCCACTAGTTTCAAGGGAAACCACCCTGGCAGTCCGGAAAATAGTCCAACTGAATGTATCTAGAGCCAAATTTACACCAATTTACTCAACCAGCCATGGCATGTTTTCCAGTATACAGTATAAAGTTATTTCCAGGTCCTGTATATTCATGTTTATTCATAGATCACTGCATTTTTAATGAGGGGAAAAGTCTTGAGAGGTCTCAAGGCCAATTTGCACACATTATTACTATTATTTATTAGACAACACACAAGGCACCTCCATGGGCAGTTTAAGAGAACGTTGTCTTCTTTGTATTACTTTACACAAACGATGAACTAGCCACAAAGCTCATGGCCTAGTTTCACAAATATGTCATGAAAGAAATGTTATACTTCTCTTAACTCATTATAACTCATAACTAATTAACTGATAAGATGATTCAAATATATTAATTTTGTAAAAATTCTGTTATTCTGTAAAAAATTGTACATGGACAAATGATACATCATGCAATGGCACGCTCAAAGATTTTATGGACATTATATTGCTATTGACTCATTGTCACAAATGCTCTACCAAAGATGGTAATAAAATGCAATGTTATCAACCAGTATGGTGGATTTTCCACTTTAATTATTGTTTATGTGTTTTTAAATGCTGAACTTATCTTTGCATGAGCAGCAATAACCCTGCCCACGCTTATGAAATGTGAGAGGCCAACTGGCTGACTACTTGATTCACCACACATTTATAGAAGCTCCACTCACTCCCCGTCCCCGTCTCCCTAAAGCTCACACAAACGAGACAGCACGTATGGTCATCAACTTCCTGATGTACCTCAACAGCTGCAGGCCACTTCACAGGCTCACTCCCTGTGTAAATCTATGCCGTTGCCATTTGGCTCTCGTTCTCAGTCCTCACACACAGTGCTGCAGTGCCTATCCAAGTGAAGACCTCCACCAGGACCAAGCTGACCATATACACACGCTAATCCCTAGAGCATACGCTAGGCCGACTCAGTGTGGCCCAGTTGCGTTTTATCTCGACAAAAACAGAGCACAGAAGAGCAAGAAACCTGTGAGGCACCATGCAAAAGAGCACGAAGTTGAAGATCACATTCGTAGTCATCCTGGTAGGCATAGTGTGCATGTTCACGGCCGTGGTGTCGGATCACTGGGCTGTGTTAAGCCACAAGGTGGAGAGTGTAAACAGTACTTGTGATACAGCCCATTTCGGGTTGTGGAGGCTCTGCAAGAAGAATATTTACATCGAGGATCCAGAGAGCGTGGGGACAGGATGTGGACCTCTCAGTCTGCCAGGAGGTAAAGCTCTTTGGAGGAAAAGATGTGGTATTAGATTCATATTAGATGTCTGTTATTTTTATACATTTACCAGGTATAAAGATGTCTTGCTTAGCTTAAATTAATATTAACAGCGATATCGTTTTGTAGTTTACTAAATACTTTCAAACCATATTGTGCTTAACTTGAGAACATTACCCAGGATATAGGATCAGCCAAGTTTAATGTTTTCTTTGTTAGTTTTACACCATTCCTATGACAGTAATGTGGGTTACAAGGAATAGAAATTATTTATGTAAATACATTCAGAATAAATATACATATATACCTGCTTTAAATAATATGTTAAGCGTAATAATTAAAGTTTTGTTAAATTAGCAGGAATAGCATATTTACATACCCATTCTTTATTACCTATACATTTACAGTATCTACCTTTCCGGATTGCTTATGTTAAGTAATAACGCGTCATTACAGACATACATTAGTATGTCTTTGTAATATTACTGAAGACCTGGATACGATCTGAGGACGGATATTTTCTCTAAGGATTTTGGCTGTGACAGATGTCAATTAGTTCAAGCTATGTTAGCTTGGAGTGTAGCTACATCGGCCTAGCGGAGGAAGCTAATGGCGTGTTTACAAAGATAAATACTAGTGGTAGCAAACATAGGGAAGTATACTATATATCTGAGACTAGAAATGAAATGTTCATTTCATTCTGAATTTATAGCAGTGTATTTTAAAAGTTATCAGTGTAGATATACTCATTTGTTAAATGTCTATGAAAGAAGATGTTGCAATGGCAGGGTAAAAACTGTAAATACAGTATGTAGGGGATTCAGTATTACATTTTAAATAATTTGCTAATATGCACATGGAGCATCAGTGGTATGGCTTGCTTTTATATAGTTTCTGGTGCTTACAGTGATAAACTAGTGCACCACAGCTGTAAGGATTATCTAAAGACCTGTCTCCATGCAATGTGCTAGTGTTTTATAGTAAGAATTGCTTGCATGGTTTAAACTGTTGCTCGTTTTAAACAAGTCTGCAGGTTGTTGATTCTGTGATTCATTATTGTTATTATTATTTAGGTCAGAGATATCTAATCCGTAATGAAGCTGCAGACATCCCTGCAATGTTGAGGCATAACCTTTCATCTGTGCTAGCAACTGAGCCGGCTGCAATAGAGGAGGCAGATAGGACTCTCTGGGTGGTCTAAATCCGACACACTCGCTTAGCATGTAACACAAATGTTCAGCTGACAATCTCAAACTATACATGGTACACTCAAACTACATGTTACCTTGATTTATACTTTCAACAATTACGCTCAAGCTAATTCGTTGATTGTGTGAAGTAAAACAGCCATTAGCACAAGATTAAGTTTCCAAACTGTACAGTATCCATGAACTCCAGCAATTTACTACTAAGCCAAGTGACCTTAGCCTACTATTATCCCTAACTTGGCTGTTTCCCATTATACCCCTATATTATATTCAACACTCTAAAAGCAGAGCTAAAAGGCTTCTGACAGGCAGTACATGTTCTTTCTCACAAGAGCTTTGTGGATTATAGCAGATACAGAGATTTGACTGTGATATAATCAAACAAGATTGCTCGGTTTGTTTAAGAGATTAAACTGTAATGGCGTAATAAGAAATGTGAGATTTGAAAACAGCTGCTGTTTTCACATGTTTGAGATACAGGGTTTAATGAGTCTTCAACGAGAGCCTGCTAGCAGATACTAGCAAAATAGCTCGGGATAATCCTGGATTTCTCAGATTTTAATTAATTGGATGTGGTGGAATAAAAACACAGAATCATTTAGATAAGATGTTTAGGTAAGAATTTATCTTAAATGAAATCTTTTAGCTGTGCTTTCTGTGAGAGAAATAGTGGGTTAGATAGTGTCTAATAAGATTCAGGTTCACAGACAGATCAGAATTTCTCCTAACAGACAAATCATCCAGGCTCCTTGGTAACGTCTAGCATGGACGTTAAATGATGCAGAATCTCACTTGCCTGTTTACATTCTCATCCTGTATTACCTCAGACAAGAATGCAGACAGGCAAGTGAAGCAGCCTCAAAGACAGCAGAGTGAGACAGAAAGATGAACTAGATGACAATGGAGACAGACAGGATATAATAAAGAGGAAAGGTTAGTGACAGGCCTGAAAAATCCATTAAAAAAAAACCAGTGTCTGTAAATAACTGGCAGGAGTGTTTTTGTTATGGTCAGAAAAAGCAAGGGGTGGACTGGCTGTTAGGAGTTGGACGCTAACAATGATTGAAAAGCGATGTTAAATTTAGGTATGATATTGAGCTCTCAGTGTTCATGTTTTGCCATTTAAAACAAATTTTTTTCCCATTAGGGTTTAAACCTTTTTGCCAGTACACCGGTGTTCAATCGACTTATCTGACATTTTCAGTGGTTTGAATTGAATTGAATAGAATTGTTATTGCCACAAGTCTGATATAAAATGAGTCGGGCCTGGCTTTCAGTGAAAGATGTCTGTTAGATAACCTTACACAGAATTTTAGTGGTTGAAGATAATGGCTTTAAATTTTAGATGATTATGAACAAGCACTTGAGGCTTCTCAGAGAGTCGAAATGGGTTTGATATCAACATTTACTTTGAACATAGAACCATTTGTGTGAAAAAAACTATGAAACTATGACCAAGGGTAAACTAAGAAAGAAAGAGAAATATTTATATATATAAAAAAAAAAAAAAAAAAATTATATATATATATATATATATATATATATATATATATATATATATGCAAATGATTAAAGTGTCTAATTTCAGTTATAGCAAGTTATTAACCTCCACTGGAGTGTGACATGATGAAGGCATTTAATGCTGAACAGGTGCAAATTCTATTTTTTTGACCTAGACTACAAATGAAAGAACTATGTTAAATTGTTTTTTAAGAGATTTTGAAATTCGGCCAATTTCTTTTGGCTAGGACTGTATTTATTAGAGGTGACAACAGGCCAAGGAGCCAGTCATCATTAGCTGTCTTGCTTTTTTTTTTTTTTTTTCGGAAATTATAATAATATGTTACTTAATTTTGTTCTGCAGATATAACTTATGTAATACAGTAAAGGCTTTAAACTAGCAAAATCAACATATACTGCATTAATGATGAAACAGCTTTAACAACAGAAGGAAGGATTTTAGAAGAATTTTAGAAGAAATTAAGGTCTTTCAGTATAAAGCAGTGTGAAACATTATCTTTATTTCTAATGCCATTATGTCACATATATTTACATTCATTCATTCATTGTCTACCGCTTATCCGATCTACACTCGGGTCACGGGGAGCCTGTGCCTATCTCAGGCGTCATTGGGCATCAAGGCAGGATACACCCTGGACGGAGTGCCAACCCATAGCAGGGCACACACACTCTCATTCACTCATGCAATCACACACTACGGACAATTTAGAGATGCCAATCAACCTACAATGCATGTCTTTGGACTGGGGGAGGAAACCAGAGTACCCGGAGGAAACCCCCGAGGCACGGGGAGAACATGCAAACGCCACACACACATGGCGGAGGCGGGAATTGAACCCCCAACCCTGGAGGTGTGAGGCAAACGTGCTAACCACTAAGCCACCGTGCCCCCCCCCTCCTTACATACACATCACAGAAATCTTCATCGTGTCAATGACATTTTGCTGCATATTTATTTTTATCTTTTATTTAATGATTAGATATTTTCTTTGTTGAACAGCAACATTTTTTTTATTTACAGTTTCATTAAATTATACTACCAGAGGACAGCTATGTATTTGTTCAGATTACCCAAAACTTCCCCTCGAATTTAACCCCATTGTCAGCTGTGGTGAGGAATCTAAATTGATGTTGGGTCTAGTTTGGAAAGTGAACCATTTGGTCATCTCAGTAATACAACTTAAAATACTCTAGGGGTTGTCTCACATTGGGCGCATCATTAGGGATAATCGGTTGAGCATGGGTTTAGAGGGCTTAAGCACCATATGTCCTCTCCCTTTAGCACCGTCCCTAGTGCCATGGCAAGCCACTGTCATGAATTTAATGCTGTTAGCACATGATCATCAAAAATTCTGCGAAATATAGCTGGGAATTCACCCAATTGTCCTAATTTCTGTCAGCCTTAAGAAACTGGGAGAACTTTTATTGGAATGGAATTTTTTTTTCTCTTTTTTTCAAATCTTAAATGTTTAAACATTTTACCTCTTATTATTTTTATTGGAGTGAGTGATGAGAGTCTGGAACCGCCAACTGATCCATACAGTCTAAAGTGATTCTTATTTGGCAAAGCTCTCCATATACTGGAGCTCGTCAATATAATTAAATACTCTGCAGTATCACAGAAGCACCACATACTCCATATAACATGAGAATTCTAAAGCATTTCCTCTAACTTCCAGCCAATCAGGATGAAGACTGCCAGTAAATTAAGATTCATCATGCCAGTAAATTTAGGAAGGTCCACCTCCCCTCTTGTACTACACTAATCAGATATTTGGCCTAGGTATGTGCATTTCAGTGGTATTGCTTAGAAACACTGAATGTAGGAAGGCAGAGAAGCACAACCTTAAGTGTTGCCACCTCACAGCTCCAGGGTTGATGAGCTTAGTATACTGTCTGTTTAGATGTTCGTCCCTTGTCTATGTAGCCATGTCCATGTCTATGCACTATGTGTTTGACTTGCACACACCCAGAGCTGTACCAAATCCAAGTATTACTATGTTCTTATATGGAAATAAATAATCTTTTCAAGATTCTTGACTCTTGAATCAGTAAAATTGAGAGACATTTTAAATAGCATGAGATATCGGCTAGCATAAACACTCAATAAATCCTAAAATACACCAGTTATGCAACAAAGTCTAAACACATAAACAAGCGGACGTGTGAATTGATAAATGAATGACCTTTAGATGGATCATAATTAAAATTTTGGACTGTAATCAGATGGAATAACTTGGATTGCAAAAGTGTTTGGTATAAATTATTGCCTCTGTGATGTGTGACAGGATGTGTTCTATGTCTAACCTTCTGGAACCTGTGTTAAGAAATTATAGTCACATACAGCCAGGGTGAGACAGCAATAAAATCCCTAAGCCCAAATTTAGGCTGTGTAAATAGTCAGCTGTCTCACAAGAGATGCAAGAGGAGTTTGACCTATAGCTTTCAGTCACGCAATGACTGACATCCACACCTGAACATACCAGCTGTAATGTATAAAAGACTGAAAGAGGACTGAAATGTGGGTGTTTTATAGACAGAGTACATTACAGGGGATGAATCACAACAGTTCATAATCTTGTTCAGAAAACCAGGACAAATTAAATAGAGGAATACAAGCAATAAGGCCCATATTATAAGGTTTGGACTTAATGATAAAACAATGGACAATCATTATGCAAATAGAGAAAATAATTAGAAAGTAACACAGAACAAGTGAGCACAATCAGGAAATAAAACAATAGACCATGGGCAGGACCAAAAAAAAATAAAAAATGGGGAGCACCAACCTCTGCATGCACCAGGAAGCACATCCATGATAGAGGGCAACCAACCAAGCAACTCAATCTTTACTGAATCAGCAAAGGTGCATGGAGTTTCAGAAATCAAGCACTCTAACAGGTCAGCAAAGGCACCTAGAAAATCTGTAAAAGCATCAAGAAACGTGCATGCTGGTAGTCTATGAAAATGTCTGAAAGGTCTTTGAAAGTGTTTAGAGGATCAAAGAACGTGCTATGCACAACATTCAGGAAACACCTACAGGAAGAGAAGACTAATCTGATATGTAGACATTACATGTTGTACTTTCGGCTGCTCCTTGGCTGATCATTTGGTCCGCATATTTTGATTTGGCACAGGTTTTATGCCGGATGACCTACCTGACGCAACCCTCCCATTTTGAGTTAACTCAACTGAGAGTTACTGAGATAACTGAGAGTTAACTCTTCCGTGGCTGAGGTTAGCTCCTTGCTCGGGAATCGAACCCAGGCCATGGAATAAGAGCATGGGATCCTGTCGCTGGACCACCACTATGGCACAAGAAGGCCTTGGCACAAGAAGGTGAATCTCCCTCTATATCTCTCCATCTCTCTCTCATATTGGGCTGAGGATCTGCCAAGAAATGATAAACACATGCAAAAATAAAAACAACCAAATATCCAGATGGAGTGACACAGGGAAATCCACTGAATCAGATGACAATGCTGAAAGCTGGAAAGGCTTATTGGACTTCAGTTTGGGAGTACAAGTTCTTCTCATGGGGTTTGCTGGTGAAGAGACAGCTTAGCTTTCAGAGCAGTTAGAGATCCTGGTTTATTGCTCCACATGAAGTGCAGAATGGTTCATTGCTCTCATCATTGCTGCATTTACCGAGGGACACTAAAGAGGAGATGAGAGCAATCACTTAGTATTTGGTCAGTTAAGGATCAGTATTGGCTCAATGTAGGCTTAGTGTTCATCCCATATGTAGTCAGTATTGAGCCAGTCTAATCAGTGCTGGAACAGCATAGGTACACAGTTAGTAAATCTAGGCTGTAGATTTTCTCCACTCTGAGATCAAAATTTACCCAAAGAAGGATTTTTGTCAGAATATAGAAGCAAATTTGGGTCAGTGTACACTCAGTATTGGTATAATGTATTGTTTGTGTTGATGAGTACATAACATTTAGCAAAAAAAAAAAAAAAAAAAAAAAAAAATTCCAAGGAAAATTTGAACAAATTAACTGAGTTATGGTTCATTCAGCTAATTTATTGCCAAAATAAATATTCAGAGATGCGACTAACATATTACCACCCACATATGTGCCAATCAACCGACTATCTGATAAATAAAATGCTAATATACTGCTAATCTGACTACATAATTAAAAAAGTGGTATGTCTTACCTGGCACGATAAACAAGATATCATTTGTAGTGTCCATTGTATTAGATTAGTGTTCTGTCTGGAAGGAAAACAAGACTTAGTGTCATAGAGCTCACTTCTGCATTTAGTTTAATCTTGTTAGGTTTTGTTGGTTTCTTGCCTGGAGGGCTATTCCCCAGATGGTAGCACTTCTGTAATTGGGAGAATAAAACTCATTCATTATCAATTCGTCTATTTAAGGCTGAAACTGGAGGCTTTTTTCCCTGCAGGCAATTATTGCAGGAATGGTAAACAAGATAACAACAAAGACACTATATTCGTATGTCCAAAACAGTGGAAAACCGATAAGACTGGGTGAAATAGGAGGTTTTCTCATGTACGCTATTCTCAAGAATTCCATGTGGCATTTAAGAGGATGTGGAAAATCCACAAAAACATTAAATACAAATAAGAGTTCAACATACAACTACAGAAGCATGTGTTGGGCAACATGTGCAGCACATAAAATAGATTTTAAAAATCACAACACCGGATTTGAACTGTTTGGTCCAAAATAGAATTCCCAGCTGTTGCCACACCCAGTATAAGCTGCTTTGCGTCGCTGTGAGACTGGGATCTATTTCACAACAACCTGCATTTGGTTGAGCCAACTGTGCAGAAAGCATGTGGTTCACTAACCAAATCTAATGACTGCAAATTTGTAAGAAGTTAATAAGAACCATAGTTATAGCAATATTTGGATGTTGCAAGTTATTCTTTATGACTTAATTTGTATAATTTTGTAACAGCAAAATTGCTTGGTACAATTATTTAAATTCCTGTTTTACATCAAAACTGGTTCACAAAGAACAACTCGATTATCCAACATGGATTATATTGATGCATCTGAACTCCATTTTTAGCTTCAAGATTGAGTTTACTGAAAAGTTGAGATGCCCAAGGTTGGGAAAGTTAGAAGTTGGTGAAGCTCACATAGTGTAAATTGGCTCAGTATGCAGTAATTTCAGGATTTTGGGGATATCAGTTTCGATATATATGTGAAACGGACTAATATTTTTAATTATTAAATTATTATTTGGAAAATATATAGAAATTATGATATGAGATTGTTTTGTTTTTCTCTTAATGTATAGAAAGAAGTGAAATAATCTGCTAATAGAAATATTTTTAAGTTTGAAATGTATTGAAGTAATAATAATAATAATAATAATAATAATAAGAAGAAGAAGAAGAAGAAGAAGAAGAAGAAGAAGAAGAAGAAGAAATATTATATATATTGACCTGTATTTAATTTGTTTTTAATTGGAAGATTTTACATGACAATCTTCTACTACTTGTACTGATGGACACACTTTACTAATATTAGCTGAAAAGATGATCCAAAGAATTATAGCTTCTCATCATTATAATAGCTTAACTTGCCACTCCCATCTATTGTAATCACATTCTCAGATGTAAAATGTTTAGCTTCAGTATCTGGGATTTAAGGCTTGTCAGCAGCCTTGAGTATCCTGTTTATGGATAAGCAGATTATATGCACTGACATTCTGCAAGGTCCAAGGGTTCAGGGTTCCCTATGTGTGGTGATGGTGGTGGTCAATTTAGGCTCAGTGTCTTACACTGGATCATATTTCCCTTCTTGCAGTTTATGAATGCAAACGCTTTCATGATTTTACAGCTGGGAGGAGAGTGAGGTTTGGTATTCCCAAAATAGAGTTGAAACAGAAGACTTAGTCATGTGTGTTGGTTTGATGAGTGTGATGCTATCCATTCGAATATAGATAGCATCAAATGATTCTACTTCACTAGTTAATTAAATTTGTACTTCAATTCTCAAAAATGATTGGTCAGGAGGATTTGTTTTGTATAAAAGCAGATCTGACAGCTGTAATTAGAGCAGACATGCCATATATAAATGCTCCAGATTTTGAAAATGTGTGTGTTGTAGCTATAATGATGTTTTCTGTGAAGAGACATTATCATTTTTAGAAGTGGCAGTGAAGTAAAGGTGTAACTGACATTTTGTGTAAGTTTATATCTGTTTTCTGTTTGTAAAAAGTGATAAAAGGGACAGGTTTTTTTCAGTTAACAGAAATTGTAATCATTGGCAAATTGCTGTAGTATAACAGGAATAAAACGCTTCAGGAAATGCTGTGAATGAAATATTGTTGGCTCATTTATTATAACAGATTACACCATCATGTTTTCTTACTTACTTAATACATGTTCTCAGTTTTCTGCCACTTTTCTGCCACTGAAAAGCAATTGTGCCACAATTATCTAATTTGGTGTACAAATTGACAAAGAGATATTTGTGTCAGGCAATTGAGACAGTTGCAAGTGCATGGCAAAGGGTTTATTTTTACAGCAGGAAAACCAATTTAAATTTGTAAGTTGGGAGACACAACACGGTACCAGGCGACCAACAAAAGCATAAATAATAAGGCTTGTGATGTCAAGAGTCAAGGATTTACTAAGCAATAAACATGTGGGATCTCTCTCTCTCTCTCTCTCTCTCTCTCTCTCTCTCTCTCTCTCTCTCTCTCTCTCTCTCTCTCTCTCTCTCTCTCTCTCTCTCTCTCTCTCTCTCTCTTATATATATATATATATATGTGTGTGTGTATATTGGTGTCCTCGGCAGCCATGTTTGTAAGCTGCAATGTCTCTTGGGAGCTGAAGCATTGGTGGCTCAGTGGTAGGTTGCTCGCCTATCATGCGAAAGGCCTGGGTTCGATTCCCAACCAATGCCTCAACCCCAGCCACTGGTTGCAGTGCCGGTCCCAAGCCTGGAAAAATGGGAGGGTTGCGGCAGGAAGGGCATCCGGCGTAAAACCTGTGCCAAGTTGTTGTGTGGACCAGTTGGTACGCTGTGGTGACCCTGAACAGGGAGCAGCCGAAAGCAACTTCTAATGTCTCTTGGGAGCTATAGTTGGACATTCTGGCATTGATGTGACAATTTAATGAATATTTCATGGCCAATAATCAATAAAGGAAATTGCGCACTACGCAGTAGTAGAATTGAATTTCCTCAATGCAATTCTCTCTACATTTATCCCTCGATTTAATTTTCTAATAATTCCCAAGTAACCGAATTTTCCTGTCACTTTGTTTTTCCTGCACAGAGGTCAACTGCTCCTACTTCAGACACTTCACTCCTGGACAAGATTCTGAGATATTTGAGGTTAAGACACAGAGAGGTAAGATGATCTGTGTGAGAGAGAAGACTGAGAGAAGATTCATGTGTGCAATAATTAGCTAATGTAGCCCTGAAATACTAATCAAGGGCATGATATTCTAAATTGTGTGCAAGATGAGCATATTTTAAATTTGCTGTATTAATGCATTTGGTGATTTTTTTTGCATTAGACTGTATTATACACATACCCAGTGTTATATACAGATAAAGTACAAATCTGGACTCAAGTGACACAGACACCAGCCAACATGCTTAACTGTTATATAGCATCTGAATCATGCTTAAGTGTGGAGTTAAGTCTGAGGAAATTTCTGGATTAAATCGTTACTAAGTGCACTTAACTCACCTACATGTATACATTCATGGAGCCAAAAAAAGTTGTTAATGTGAAACACTCATGTACAGTGTAATGTAGGATGTAATTTGTATCTTGAACACTGTCCCCAAGGGAATCGTGGCAGGGGGTGTGATGAACAATTCTCATGCCTCACTGAATGGCGTCAGTGGGTTTCTGGGTGACGAGCCTGAGCCTAGCACTTAGCATACCATTCTGTCTTTGTGATTATTTTATTATTCTCTCTGCACTGTCCTTACAGCAGACGGTGCACATAATACTCCATCTGAGCGCATAATATAGCAGTGACTACACTCCTAGGGCTGCACTACAATGCACAGAGGACCTTAATTCCTGAAAAAAAACAAAAAACCACTTATACCATGAAGACATCATATTATTAACTGAAGCCAATCTCAGCATACTGTTTACTTCATTAATAGCAAAAGCAAGACATGTGAAATTATTTGTCTAAGTAGCCATAAGTGGCAGATGGCTGTAGATTGACCCGAAGCGCAGAAACTGAGGATCTGCTCCAGTGGTTTGTGGCAAAAAAAAATATTCTAAAGCAAGCTATGTTTCTGCCATGTTCAATCTTTTTCCATGATATGACTAAATTTTTTATATGTGAATGATATCAGTTGATCTAATCATGTATTGAAGTTACATTAATTTTTAGTTTTAATTTGTATTGAACTATGAACAAATTCAAATTATGTTATAATGCATTCAGTATTAAAATTGAAATTACGTTAAGAAGCCTTTATTTGTCACATATACATTACTGTACAGTGAAAATCTTTCCTTACATATCGCATTCTTGGAGGGTTGCATGGACATGATGCAGCACCACTGGAGCAAGGAGGAGTTGGGGGCCTTGCTCAGGGGCCCAACAGTGGCAGCTTGACAGTGCTGGGGCTTGAATCCCAATCTTCCAACCCAGAGCCTTAACTACTTGAACGACCACCACTCACAAAAAAAAAATGCTTTATACCTTGTAGCTATCTTTATTTATGAAGAATTAACATCATGCATGTTAACATATCAAAACATGACACTATAGAACGTTACATTGCCCATATAATGTGTTATAAAAGCTACAAATAAAGCATTCTGTTAAAAGCATAAGTGCATTATAAAGATAAACTTTAAAAAACTTTAATGGCTTATAATAATAAAAGTATAGTCCCTTTTGAATGCATTCTAGCATGCTATAAATGTGTTTATTTAAGATTAATTATTGTATGTTTATTATAGTTCATAATACTGTAGATATGGTCTTTATAGAAAGTGATTTTTCTTTTATCTCAATATGACTAATCTGGTTAAATAATGGTTAAATAAAATCAAAAAGAAAAAGTTTACTTACTCCATGTGGCTGACATGAATTCAAAGTCAAAAGTCAAAGTCATATTTTATAGAATTTTTAGTTAGTAACAGATATCAACACTCAAGTGCACTCACAAATGATTATTAAAATTTTTGAACCAAAATTTCATTCGAGTCATAACTGCTCTAAAGTGTTACAGCAGCTCAGTGGGCCGTGTTGCAGTCTCACAGCTCCTGAGCTCAGGGTATGGTCTGTGTGGACTTTAGCACTTTCTCTAGTTTCTTGCCAGTAATGTCCCAGTAAGTCTGAATGAGTGTGCCAATAATGCCCTGCTATTGTCTGGAATCCCATGGAGAGTGCAATCCTGCCTTGTGCTCAGTGTTTTCAGGATAGGCAAAGGATCCATACACTGACCAGTATATGAGTGAATAAATTAATGAATGAATGAGTGGGTGGATGGATGGACGTATGGAAGGATGGCTGGCTGGATGGATGAAAGAATCAATGAATCATTCATTGTCTGCCGCTTATCCGAACTACACTCGGGTCACGGGGAGCCTGTGCCTATCTCAGGCGTCATAGGGCATCAAGGCAGGATACACCCTGGACAGAGTGCCAACCTATCGCAGGGCACACACACACACTCTCATACTACAGACAATTTAGAGATGCCAATCAACCTACAATGCATGTCTTTGGACTGGGGGAGGAAACCGGAGCACCCGGAGGAAACCCCCAAGGCACGGGGAGAACATGCAAACTCTACACACACACATAGCGGAGGCGGGAATCGAACCCCCAACCCTGGAGGTGTGAGGCAAACGTGCTAACCACTAAGCCACTAAGCCACCATGCCCCCCATCATTGAATCAATTACATCTAAAAATAAACATAACAATATTGATGATACACAATTCTAAAGTTGAATGAATTGTTCAACTTTCAGTTGCCTAATGTATACGTCTGTCTAAAAGACATACCTGATGTTATGATATATTACTTTCACTTATGTTATTATAAATTTTACTCATGACGTCTGACCAAGTATTTGCCCTATTAGTGATATTATATGCAATACATACTAACTGAAGTCACTGTTTTTCTGTGGCTTAATTCTTTTTACCAAAAAAAAATTTAATTTGCGACTGCTTAGTTGTGTCTATGTTCAGCACTTGCAGCGATAAAACTATTAATTTGTTTATCCTGATTGAAAATGTTCAACAAGTCGATTTTTGAATGAAACACCAGTGTACTGGTAGAAAGTGTTAAACTCAAGTGGTCATACTGAGTTTATACCACTGAGTTGGTTCTAGGAAGTTCTTACGCAGACACAAAACCAGCCACAATAAAAAATAAAATATTACCATGGGTCATGGTACAAAAAACCCAGAAGTTTGTAATAAAATGACAATTATAATGTCCTTATAATTTTCTTTGTTTAAGAACATGGCAGCTTTTACATTCTGTAGTTTATGCAATGCAAATTGAATTGAAGATTTCAGATCTTCAGTGTGAAAAAAGGCCAACCCTGTGAGGATCCCAAGGCATCTAGAGTTGTACCAGCTCCAGTTGGAGTCTGCTTCATGAACATTTCAGACATTTGAAGAGAAGATGCTCACCCCATTCTATATGGCTGTATCTCCATCATTGAGCATTTGAAAGATTCGGCATAGAGGAGTTGGTGTTAAATCTATAATGAACTCAGATGTTGAGCTAATTTATAAATTTCTCAGGAGATCCTATATACACAATTCCAACTGACTGTATATGACTGTAGAAAGGACATTATTCATAATCACACTTTATGATGTTTATAATAATTTATAATCACACTCTCCAGTGTTTATGGTAATTCACACTCTCCGTGTCACCCAGATGAGGATGGGTTCCCTTTTGAGTCTGGTTCCTCTCAAGGTTAATTCCTCTTACCATCTAAGGGAGTTTTTCCTTGCCACAGTCGCCTCAGGCTTGCTCATTAGAGATTAATACAAATAAATGTAAATATAAGTTTAATATTAATCTTGAACTTTTTGTACTATATTTCTTATGTTCTCTAAAGCTGTTTTGAGACAATGTCCATTGTTAAAAGCTCTATACAAATAAAATAGAATTGAATTAAATTGAAATGCATCATGTAACTTGAAGCGCTGCTGCTAATAGTGTTGAGTGTTCAAATGCATCCGAAATTATTACTTAGAATTTTAATGTAATATATGAAGCCCATATCCAGAAGTCATTCTAACTCAATTTCATTCATTCATTCATTCATTGTCTACCGCTTATCCGATCTGTACTCGGGTCACCGGGAGCCTGTGCCTATCTCAGGAGTCATTGGGCATCAAGGCAGGATACACCCTGGACGGAGTGCCAAACCATCGCAGGGCACACACACACACACTCTCATTCACTCATGCAATCACACACTACGGACAATTTAGAGATGCCAATCAGCCTACAATGCATGTCTTTGGACCGGGGGAGGAAACACCAGAGGCACAGGGAGAACATGCAAACTCCACACACACGCACATGGCGGAGGCGGGAATCAAACCCCGAACCCGTGAGGCGAACGTGCTAACCACTAAGCCACCGTACCCCCCCTCTAACTCAATTTAAGCTCTAATAATATTCTAAAAATAACTGCTTTATAATTCTGTTCTTGCATAAAATATCATTATTTATATTCTTCAATAATAATGCCACCTGTATAATAATTATAAAGCAAAAGTTACACATACTTGGCTTTACTTACTCCTTTTTCCAGAGTACAATATCTCAGCAGCAGCCATTGGTGTTTTCAGCCTGGCCTTCATTATTCTGGGAACGCTGTGCCTTCTGGGATCTCTAAGGAAGGGAAAGGACTATCTCCACAAACCTGCTGGAATGTTTTATGCATTTGCTGGTAAGACGACGAGTGTCTAGACATGTCTAATCTAATTGTGTAAAAGTTGTACACAACCTGCTCATATTGTATTTTTGTATTTTTTTTTTTTTACAGTATTTTACAATTCTTAGAATTAATTTTTAGTTATTAAAACCATGAAGTAATATGTAGGAATAATGAATGGGTTGTGCAGATTTGGTATCAACTCATGATGGAACTTCACTCAAGAGACTTTTCTCAAGGAGCCAAATAGAGGAACCAATTTCATTCATTCATTCATTGTCTACCGCTTATCCGAACTACACTCGGGTCACGGGGAGCCTGTGCCTATCTCAGGCATCATAGGGCATCAAGGCAGGATACACCCTGGACGGAGTGCCAACCCATCGCAGGGCACACACACTACAGACAATTTTGAGATGCCAATCAACCTACAATGCATGTCTTTGGACTGGGGGAGGAAACCGGAGCACCCGGAGGAAACCCCCGAGGCACGGGGAGAACATGCAAACTCCACACACACACATGGCGGGAAACGAACCCCCAACCCTGGAGGTGTGAGGCAAACGTGCTAACCACTAAGCCACCGTGCACCCCCCCAACCAATTTCATTTAAAGCAAAAACTGCTTATTAAAGTACATTTTGATTCAGGAACAAATGTAATGATACATAAGCATTAACGTCACTATTTACACAATTTCCAAAATGTCTTAAGACATTATACAACTTACTGAAGGTAGCTAGTCCAAACATTTGACTAGCAGTGTGCGCATACTGTGTATACATTGCGTTGCATAAATGTTCACCCCCTTGAGCAATTTTATAAAAAAAATTTGTATCATTTCTACTATCTAACATTTTAAGCTGAAAAAATATTTTACTGTGATCGCAAGGTTATTAATTAATTAACCAAAAAAGCAAACCTTTGTTGGTTGCATAAGTATTCACCCTCCTTAAGGAGAACCACCCTTGCTTAACTAATTATAAGCACACATCATCCCTTGCTTGTAGCATCATGGAATCGCTCTGACTGGTCAAGAGTAATTGTAGTGACCATGTTGATTGATGTCCCAGACAAACAGCAAGCACTGTAGATTCATGAACCAAGTGATTTGATTTCTCGTTCTGTATTTTACAAACTGACCTAAAAAAAGAATAATAAGTCACTGATGATTCTCTTTGAGATTCTCCATTATTTTACTTCCCACCATTTTCTTCTTCCTAGCCTGTCCTCTCTGATCCCTCGTGTCTCCCACAGGTATATGTGCCATCATTTCTGTTGAGGTGATGAGGCAGTCAGTAAAGAGGATGATTGAGAGTGAGGACACCATCTGGATTGAGTACTACTACTCCTGGTCCTTCGCTTGTGCCTGCACAGCTTTCGTCTTCCTTTTCTTCAGCGGGATTGCTCTTCTCATCCTCTCCATGCCTCAAATGCCTAAGAATCCATGGGAGACCTGCATGGATGCTGAGCCTGAACAGATCGGATAAATCCAGGCTATGTTAAAGCCTCAAGGTTCTAATAGTGATTAAAATTGCTGCATGGAAATACGGGGCTCAAACAAACACCACAAATTATTATTTTTTTTGTTTTAGGAGAAACCCGTGTCTTGTTTTGATGTTGCGTAACCAGGGCGTAGCTGGAGGGATTTCGGGTTTGAACCTCCCTGAAATATTTTATAACAAATCCATGTTATGATGCGTAATCACACTGATTTAACTTAATGGAACTGATTTGACATGTTTTGCGCTGTAAAGTGCATAATTATGTTAAAAGGTCTATATATTTAACGTCAAATAAATGCAGTTTGGTTTAATCGCATTTTATTAGCTACTAGCTGCTAAAAAAGCTTATCTGAGATCAGACAAATTTCTTGTTTGTGTTTAAAAGCTAACAGAAAGCTAGCTATAATCTAAGCACAGTAATCGAAGTAGTATTCAATGAAGTTTACACCAGGAGGAGAAAATATATAGAATAGATTCAAAAAAAGATAAAATGTCTTTATGAGCTGACTACTAGCATGTTATTTTAATCATTTCTGTCATAAAGGTGTTTTATTTCTTCCATCTACTAATATTATTGATATAGCAAGATGAGTTGATGGGAAATCATGACAGATCATGACTGAATATCAGTATTGCAGTATAAATAAAATTATTTTAGCATTTAGCAATTAGTTTCATAATTTTACACCCTAACCACGCCCCTGAAATGATTTCCTAGCTATACCAAGAGTGTGTTACTATAGTCAGGACAGTAAGAGTTGGACACATATATATTTTGTGAGTTATGGTTTATAAAAATCCTTAACTTAAGGTGACTCCAGCCTAAAAGACTTTAATTTCAATTTTGCCTTAAATTAGCCATCAGAGATTAACTCTGTATAATATTAGTAACAAGTTTGAAGCCTGGTGCGACTGAATAGAGTTCTGCTTTAAATGTTTGTTTTGTGTTTTGTTATCATATATAGACCTTTTGTAACTTTGGGTTGTCAGGAACTTGTAGTATTGTAGTATTTTGCTTGTGTACATTTTTAAAAAATGTGTGATGATGATACTATTCTAAACTATCAACATTTTTAATTTGCTGGATCTTCTATAAAGTGATTTTGCATTCGTTTTTATTTATTTATTTATTCCTGCTTGATATATCAAGCTGCAGATTGGTGGACATGTCTGTTCAAGTCCTCTATGCTAGCCTTGTTTTGAGACACACTAGATCTGTGTCTTTGCTTTCAGCTCTGAACAGAATGCTAATATGCAGTTCGCCATGGCCTATGAATGTCTGGCCAGGAATTTTTGGAGTGCTTTCAGTTCTGGCAGGTGTGAACACAAATGCCGTCTTTTGGTCCTTGGGAGTTTCAATTGTAAAAAAAATCAGAACAGCTAGTTCTAGCGCTGCAGTGCCAATCCATCCTCACCTGCCTTGCAGTCTTATACACACATCTTACACTACTTTTAAAATGCTTCCAGTTCAGATATTCACAATTTTCAGTACTCTTCATGCACCAGAGACACTTTGAAGCTTTGTTAATTCCACTGAACCTGGAACTTGTGCCTTAAAATTGAAAGCTACTTCAAATGAACTCACATATACACTTGGCATAATAATGTCATCTATGTATGCATTTTTACTGGCACCTCTTGATTAGTGAGCTTTAAAAACACATTGAAGTACAGCTATGAACAATTCTTCCAGAGTTTTTCATTATTGTACTTTATAGAAACTCACTTAAAATCTAGTAACATTAAGTTCATTAATATGTAAGTTTATTATATTACTGTATGTTAGCTTTGTGTTATGGAAACATTAATATTTCTTACACTCTGGTGATTTTTTCATTAAATATATTTGATTAAACTCATTAAGTAAGCAGGTTTGATGTATATTATCTGACAGTGAAAGTTCATGAAGCCTGTAGACAGAATAGAAATGATGGCAGCATTAAATGAGACTTATTTCCCTCCATTAGTTTATTGCTGTTGCTTCTAGATATTGAAATTTTGTTCACTTGGTTAACTGTAGAAGCAAATGGAGAATACATTGGACCCTTCAGATTCAGGGTTAAAGTTGTGCTACACCTTCGCCCATGCAGATTTCCTCTATATTTTAATAAAACTCATTTTTGGAGAGCCATACAGCTGAAATTGTTATTATAAATTCCATTTCTTAATTACCGAAGACTTTCAGTTTTTCAAAGTGTGGCCTTCAATTTTTTTTTTGTTTTCATTTTTTAATAATAAGGTGCATGTGTAAACAGAGAGTTTTCAGATATATGTTATAGATACTGTATTTCACCCTTCTTTATCTGCTATTCTGAATACGTTCAGATGTATGCATCCTATGTCATGTATTTTTATTGGAAAATAAATGCAGTTAATGAGATTTGGGCCATTTGTATTTCCTGGGACTTGACCATGCATGTTTGGAACTCTTTCTTGATTCTGTTAGGGCTTTTATTTTTATTTTTATTGTTGATTTTTCCAGACAGTGTTTTATAGATTTTAGTTTAAAGATCATTGATTGTTATTTACATTACAAATCTCATTCCATTTCTCCTAAAAATGGAGAAATAGATCCTTTTTAAGTCTCAAATTAAAATTTTATAGCTTTTTGACAATTTTTTTTATATATATAGATTTTTGACAATTGGGAATATATGAAATTGGTCAACATGTACATGGCCATCCTCCAGGATGGCTGTTGTGCAGATAATTGTTCACTTTTTTATTTTGGGGATAATGAAAAAGTGCTGTGTTTTTTCTAAAATTTTCCATTCATTCTTTGTTTGGGATTTTTCCCCTGAATTCTCGTTCACACTTACACTTGTCCAAGGTGTTTTTTTTTTCTATTCTCCATCATGACACGATAGAAAAAAGAGATTATTCTGAGATTATTTTCTTTTTCATTCTTATACCTCGTATGATTTTCTCCAGCTGTTGCTAGTATTCCCTTGGTCACTCTTTTTGCCTGAATAATCCAGTTCATGATCCAGTTATGCTGGTAAAGGCTTTTCTGGATAGTTTGGATAGTTTGTTCTATCCAAGCCCACTTTTTTCTCTAGATTTTGACATATATTCTCTCTTTTTCCATTTCTATTATCAGAGTCTTCTGTAGGTGCTTGTTAAGAAAAGTTTGGTTTTGGTTCTTCTGGAAAATTCTAAGAGGTTGAAGAGTACTGATTTTTTGTATCCTGTATTTAAAAGTTAACAAAAACAAAATTTGACATCTATATTCACATAGAGAAATTTTCTGCATTCAGATTCTTCTTAAGAACCTGTTGTTTATTTGAATCTCTGAAGTGTGTATGCTGTGTTAAGTTTTTGAGTGTATTTATTTTATCCAGAACATGTTTCAGGGTGACATATTGTACATCAAACAGCGGCCCTGGATTTGTCAATGGCTTCTCGATCAATGTCTCACACACACACACACACACACACACACACACACACACACACACACACACAAAATGGGATTAAGGTTAGAATCATGCATTACTGAGACAAGGTTTTCAAGGTTTCTCTGTTTTCAACAACCTCCTCATACTCAAGAAGTCTGAATTCTGACATGAGTAATTTCGGTATTAAGTCACTATGGTTATTCAGCTCAGCTCAGAGTACGACTCCTGCTTAAGGAAGATTTACAAAGAAGAACTGTTGTAAATAACAGCATATGGCAAATAAATAAAGGAAACAATAGTTTTATTTTTTCTTAAAATGGTAAAAGTGTCTTCTGAAAATGTAATGCATATCCTTTGGTAGTTTTAGACTGGTAACTGTTCTTAATTTGAAGTTTTGCTGTCATTAATCACCTTTGGGTGTTTTTTTCTGCACTTTAATGTAGAAATGCTCCAAATTGCATTAAGACATATTTATTCATTCATTGTCTGCCGCTTATCCGATCTATTCTCGGGTCACGGGGAGCCTGTGCCTATCTCAGTCGTCATTAGGCATCAAGGCAGGATACACCCTGGATGGAGTGCCAACCCATCGCAGGGCACACACACACTCATTCACGAGCAGAATCACACACTACGGACAATTAGAGATGCCAATCAACCTACAATGCATGTCTTTGGACCAGGGGAGGAAACCGGAGTGCCCGGAGGAAACCCCCGAGGCACGGGGAGAACATGCAAACTCCACACACACACGGCAGAGGCAGGAATCGAACCCCCAACCCTGGAGGTGTGAGGCAAACATGCTAACCACCAAGCCAGGAACACATTAGGAAAAGGCGTGGCTAAAACGAACACATGACTGAATAAACAAAACCCCTGCTGAAGGCCCCCTAGTGGTCCATCGGGGGCACTTGCTTCCGTAACAACTTTGTCGATTTATGTATGCCGATGCAAATTTCTTGCAAGGTTTCAAGGTTTTTCTTAAGGTGAAAATTCGTAAGGGAGGGCATTCGTATGCCGAGGTTCAATTCAATTAAATTCAATTCAGTTCAGTTTCATTTGTATAGCGCTTTTAACAAAAAGCATTGTCTCAAAGCAGCTTTACAGAACATAAGAAACAACAAACATACAAACAGACAGTCCTAGGTGTTAAACAAAATTATCCCCAGTGAGCAAGCCTGAGGTGACTGAGGCAACTATGGCAAGGAAAAACTCCCTTACATGGTATTAGGAAGAAACCTTGCGAGGAACCAGACTCAAAGGGGAACCCATCCTCATCTGGGTGACCAGTGAGGTTCCACTGTATGCATTAAAGCAACACTGTTAACTCTATCCTAAATCATAGGTTTCTTCATCTGTAACTTAAAGGAGCATGAGCTCGCCAGAGATATGACAGATTGTGATGTTATCATAGAGCGATTTAACCTATCTGCTCAAACAGAACGGTTGCCAAAAAGATTTTGACTCAGGTAAAGAGTCACAATGCACAACTTGTGATTGACAAGCATGTAAAAGAAGTTCAGTGTATGCAATGCAAGTAATTCAAATTCATTTTTGGGAAATGGTAATGGACTGACTGATTTAATTGGAACTGGCACGTCCATCTTTAATAATCATCTAATAAAGCTAATTAAAAAGCTGGAGTGAAGCATGGGTGACCTAATTCTGTCATAATTGTCGTTTATCGTTGAGGTAACAAATCCTGATGAACAGTGTTAGGAGTAGGAGACATTATTTATATGAATTTGTGCTTGGAATATGAGATGTAAGTTAGAAAAAGTTATCGATTGTAATCATGTATAAAAATCAAGTAAAATTTATAATCCCACTCACGTTTGAAAAAAGGTGAAACAGAAGACAAGGAATTTGATATGGAGCAAGTTCCATGAAGTTGAAAATTATGACTTTTTGAGAAAACCATCACCTAACATTTAGAGGGAATTCCTAATTATGTTTTTTTTTTAAAAAGACACTACACAAATTACATCCTACAGGAAATATGCAGCGATCGACCTCCAGCTATTATGCGGTCCTTCTTCAGGTCTCGCCTTTGCCAATCATGCCCATTCACACTGGGCCTAGTGACACGCAGAGAACGCAATCATGACAGTAATGAGGGCCGATGAATCAAACATCAGAGCAATCGGCATTGCCGGGCCCGACTGTGTGGAATTACAATGAGCGTGAATCAGGCGATTCACACTCCCTGAGGGAGCAACCGGCAAGTCTTAAAGTATGTGTGTGTGTGTGTGTGTGTATGTGTATGTGTGTGTGTATCAGGAAGGAAATGCTGTTATTTGCATGAACCTCTGGCCTCTGTGTTATCATGTATAAGTATTATGAGATATCTTGAAAGGTGTTTTAATCTTCTGTTGAATACAAGTCTAAATGATAATCATGCAAAATTTGCAGAAGAGCAACTGTGTAAATACAGAAAAAGGAAATCGTTCATTGAGCATTTCAAATCAGAAGTACACAGGTGGAAAAAGTACTGTGAAATTATACATCATTTCTATAATGTGTCAAAAAATGTTTCTCAGGTACGAGTGGAAGTATTCAAGCAAATATGAAGTCAAGTGAATTTGTTGCTACTTTTAAATGTTTTTAAGTGATGAAATTAAGTGATGAAAAGAAACAAAACAAAAATCTATTGTTATTTATATACAAACCCGATTCCAAAAAAGTTGGGACACTGTACAAATTGTGAATAAAAAAGGAATGCAATAATTTACAAATCTCATAAACTTATATTTTATTCACAATAGAATATAGATAACATATCAAATGTTGAAAATGAGACATTTTGAAATGTCATGCCAAATATTGGCTCATTTTGGATTTCATGAGAGCTACACATTCCAAAAAAGTTGGGACAGGTAGCAATAAGAGGCCGGAAAAGTTAAATGTACATATAAGGAACAGCTGGAGGACCAATTTGCAATTTATTAGGTCAATTGGCAACATGATTGGTTATAAAAAGAGCCTCTCAGAGTGGCAGTGTCTCTCAGAAGTCAAGATGGGCAGAGGATCACCAATTCCCCCAATGCTGCGGCGAAAAATAGTGGAGCAATATCAGAAAGGAGTTTCTCAGAGAAAAATTTCAAAGAGTTTGAAGTTATCATCATCTACAGTGCATAATATCATCCAAAGATTCAGAGAATCTGGAACAATCTCTGTGCGTAAGGGTCAAGGCCGGAAAACCATACTGGATGCCCGTGATCTTCGGGCCCTTAGACGGCACTGCATCACATACAGGAATTCTACTGTAATAGAAATCACAACATGGGCTCAGGAATACTTCCAGAAAACATTGTCGGTGAACACAATCCACCGTGCCATTCGCCATTGCCGGCTAAAACTCTCTTCTTCTTCTTCTTTCGGCTTTTCCCTTCAGGGGTCGCCACAGCGGATCATCTCTTTCCACCTATCCCTATCTTCTGCATCCTCAACACTTGCACCCACTAGCTTCATATCCTCATTAATTACATCCATATACCTCCTCTTTGGCCTTCCTCTTTGCCTCCTGCCTGGCAGCTCCATGTCCATCATTCTCCTACCAATATACTCACTCTCCCTCCTCTGAACATGTCCAAACCATCTTAATCTGGCCTCCCTAACTTTGTCCCCCAAACGTGCAACATGAGCTGTCCCTCTGATGTACTCGTTCCTAATCCTGTCCAATCTTGTCACTCCCAAAGAGAACCTCAACATCTTCAGCTCTGCTACCTCTAGCTTTGACTCCTGTCTCTTCCTCAGTGACACTGTCTCTAAACCATACAGCATGGCCTGTCTCACCACTGTCCTGTACACCTTCCCCTTAATTCTCGCTGATATTTTCCTATCACACAGAACTCCCGACACCTTTCTCTACCCATTCCAACCTGCCTGCACTCGCTTCTTCACCTCTTTCCCACACTCTCCATTACTCTGGACTGTTGACCCCAAGTACTTAAACTCCTGTACCTTCTTCACCTCTTCACCCTGTAACCTTACTGTTCCACTTCCCTCCCTTTCATTCACACACATGTACTCAGTCTTACTACGACTGATTTTCATGCCTCTTCTCACCAGCGCAAACCTCCATCTCTCCAGGTTTTCCTCCACCTGCTCCCTGCTCTCACTACAGATCACAATGTCATCTGCAAACATCATTGTCCAAGGAGACTCCTGTCTGACCTCCTCTGACAACTGGTCCATCACTATAGCAAACAGGAAGGGGCTCAGAGCCGATCCTTGATGCAGTCCCACCTCCACTTTGAACTCCTCTGTCTGACCTACAGCACACCTCACCACTGTCCTGCTCCTCTCATACATGTCCTGCACCACTCTGACATACTTCTCTGCTACTCCTGACTTCCTCATACAGTACCACAGCTCTTCTCTTGGCACCCTGTCATACGCTTTCTCCAAGTCTACAAACACACAGTGCAACTCCCTCTGACCATCCCTATACTTCTCCATCAAAATTCTCAGAGCAAAAATCGCGTCTGTTGTGCTCTTTCTGGGCATGAAGCCATACTGCTGCTCACAAATTTCCACTACCTTCCTTAACCTAGCTTCCACTACTCTTTCCCATACCTTCATTGTATGGCTCATCAACTTTATCCCCCTATAGTTGCTGCAACTCTGCACGTCACCCTTATTCTTAAAGATTGGCACTAGCACACTTCTTCTCCATTCCTCAGGCATCTTCTCACTCTCTAAAACCCTGTTGAACAAACTAGCTAAAAATTCCACTGCTGCCTCTCCTAGACACTTCCAGACCTCCACCGGGATGTCGTCAGGACCAACTGCCTTTCCACTTTTCATCCTCTTCAAAGCCTTCCTGACTTCATCCTTTCTAATCTTATCTACTTTCTGTTCCACAGAGTTCACCCCTTCTAGTCTTTTTTCCCTCTCATTTTCCTCATTCATCAGCTCCTCAAAGTACTCCTTCCATCTCCTCTGTACACTCTCCTCACTTGTGAGCACCCTTCCATCTCTATCCTTAATAACTCTAACTTGCTGCACATCCTTCCCATCTCGATCCCTCTGCCTAGCTAACCTGTACAAGTCCTTCTCTCTTTCTCTAGTGTCTAACCTAGTGTACAACTCGTCATATGCCTTCTGCTTGGCCTTAGACACCTTCCTCTTCACTCTGCGCTGTAACTCCTTGTATTCCTGTCTATTCTCTTCAGTCCTGTTCATGTCCCACTTCCTCTTGGCTAACCTCTTCCTCTGGATACTATCCTGAACTTCCTCATTCCACCACCAAGTCTCCTTATCTTCTTTCCTCCTTCCAGATGACACACCCAGCACCTTTCTCCCTGTCTCCCTGATCACTTCTGCTGTAGTTTCCCAGTCATCTGGCAGCACTATCTGACCACCCAGGGCCTGCCTCAACTTCTGTCTAAATTCCTCACAACATTCCTCCTTTTTCAGCTTCCACCACTTGGTTTTCTTCTCTATCTCTATCTTTGACCTCTTCGTCTTACAGACCAACAAAGTCATCCTACACACCACCATCCTATGCTGTCTGGCTACACTCTCTCCCACTACCACTTTACAGTCACTAATCTCTTTCAGATTGCCTCTTCTACATAGGATGTAGTCTACCTGTGTTCTCCTACCTCCACTCTTGTAAGTCACTCTATGCTCCTCCCTCTTCTGAAAATAAGTGTTAACCACAGCCATGTCCATCCTCTTAGCAAAGTCCACTACCATCTGTCCTTCAAGGTTCCTTTCCTTAACTCCAAACTTGCCCATCACCTCCTCATCACCTGTGTTCCCCTCGCCAACATGTCCATTCAAATCCGCTCCTATCACCACTCTCTCACCCGTGGGAATACTCTCCATCACCTCATCTAATTCACTCCAGAATCTCTCTTTCTCCTCTAACTCACAACCTACCTGTGGGGCATAACCACTAACAACATTCAACATCACCCCTTCAATCTCTAACTTCAGACTCATCACCCTGTCTGACACTCTCTTCACCTCCAGGACATTCCTCACAAACTCCTCCTTCAGGACCACACCTACCCCATTTCTCTTACTATCCACACCATAATAAAACAGCTTGAATCCTGCTCCTATACTACGAGCCTTGCTACCCTTCCACCTGGTCTCCTGTACACACAGTATATCCACCTTCCTTCCCTCCATCATATCAGCCAGCTCTCTACCTTTCCCTGTCATAGTACCAACATTCAGAGTTCCTATTCTCAGTCCTACACTCTTACCTTTCCTCTTCTCTCTCTGTCTGCGCACTCTCCTCCCTCCTCTACTTCTTCAACCAACAGTAGCCCAAGGCTCATTTAAAATGGACTGTGGCAAAGTGGAAAACTGTTCTGTGGTCAGACAAATCAAAATTTGAAGTTCTTTTTGGAAAACTGGGACACCATGTCATCCGGACTAAAGAGGACAAGGACAACCCAAGTTGTTATCAGCGCTCAGTTCAGAAGCCTGCATCTCTGATGGTATGGGGCTGCATGAGTGCGTGTGGCATGGGCAGCTTACACATCTGGAAAGGCACCATCAATGCTGAAAGGTATATCCAAGTTCTAGAACAACATATGCTCCCATCCAGACGTCGTCTCTTTCAGGGAAGACCTTGCATTTTCCAACATGACAATGCCAGACCACATACTGCATCAATTACAACATCATGGCTGCGTAGAAGAAGGATCCGGGTACTGAAATGGCCAGCCTGCAGTCCAGATCTTTCACCATAGAAAACATTTGGTGCATCATAAAGAGGAAGATGCGACAAAGAAGACCTAAGACAGTTGAGCAATTAGAAGCCTGTATTAGACAGGAATGGGACAACATTCCTATTCCTAAACTTGAGCAACTTGTCTCCTCAGTCCCCAGACGTTTGCAGACTGTTATAAAAAGAAGAGGGGATGCCACACAGTGGTAAACATGGCCTTGTCCCAACTTTTTTGAGATGTGTTGATGCCATGAAATTTAAAATCAACTTATTTTTCCCTTAAAATGATAGATTTTCTCAGTTTAAACATTTGATATGTCATCTATGTTGTATTCTGAATAAAATATTGAAATTTGAAACTTCCACATTATTGCATTCTGTTTTTATTCACAATTTGTACAGTGTCCCAACTTTTTTGGAATCGGGTTTGTAAAATTGTTTTTTTATTTATAAGCTAACTAAGCCGTTTTCTTCCTGAAAACATCATTGTGTTAATGCTGTGTAGTTTTCTAAGTAGGTTTCTATTTACTAATGAAGTAAAATATCAAGTAAACATGGAACCTATACCAATACTCAGGGCACAAGCTGTGGAACACGCTGGACAGGGTGCGAACACATCTCAGGACCTAATTGCACACAGACTCACATTAATAAGCCACTAATGTGTGCCTGCGTGAGGAAACCAGAGTACCCAGAGCAAACCTCTAAAGCACAGGGAGAACATAATCACACTGGCGTTTATAATCATTTATAATCACACTCTCCAGTGTTTATGGTAATTCACACTCTCCGGTTTCACCCAGATAAGGATGATTTTCCCTTTTGAGTCTGGTTCCTCTCAAGATATCTACCTCTTACCATCTAAGGGAGTTTTTCCTTGCCACAGGCACCTCAAGCTTGGGTTAAATATAAATTTTAAATATAATGTTTAATATGGGTGGCTTAGTGGTTAGCACGTTCACCTCCAGCATCCTGGGTTCGAGTCTCGCTCCCGCTCACTGTGTGTGTGGAGTTTGCATGTTCTCCATGTGTTTGGTGGCTTTCCTCCGGGTGCTCCGGTTTCTTCCCACAGACCAAAGACATGCTTCTAGCCTGATTTGATTCTCTAAAGTTTCTTGTAGTGTGTGATTGTGTGAGTGAATGAGAGTTTGTGTGTGTGCCCTGCGATGGGTTGGGACTCCGTCCTGGGTGTATCCTGCCTTGATGCCCGATGACGCCTGAGATAGGCACAGGCTTCCCCGGGGACCTTTTTTAAAGGGGGTAAGGATTGGATAAGCGAAAATTTGGATTAAAAAAAATGGTATTTAATTTAAATAATGAAAAACCCCATTTTTTTCCAAAAATTGATGTTTTTTTTATTAACAAAAAAAATTCCAAAATCAAATGGCTTTTTTGGGTGAAAGGGGGGGGGAAAAGACCTTCATGATTTTTAGCAAGCACTTTGAAAGTCTACATATCAATAATAAGTAGTATTTTAGTAATACTATAGTAAAGTATGAACATCAGCTGAGTAATAAAGTATAATTTTCCACCTCTACAGAAAAAACAACCTCTGATTTGAAATCAACACTTTCCTACTTGAAGGCTTTGTATTTAATTCGGGTCTGTAGTGTCATGATGTTCATGGTGCTTTGGTTGTTCAGTAAATCTCTCATGGCTCCTCCCTTTCCTCTACACAGTCTAACAAGTTTTACTGCAAAGCGTGTCTCAAAAATGTCAAACCTCCCATTTTCTAGTCGTTTTACTGTGTTGGTAGTCATATTAAACAGCTTCCAGGTTGACTACACTAATTGCAAGTTGAGACACAGCTCAGGACTGCACTAGGCAGCAGCTGCTGTTTTCATTTGAAAGCCAATCATATCACTTCCTGGTGAGTCTGTTAAGCAGACGGTACCGGGAATAGGTCTGAATGATGAACACACACACACACACACACACACACACACACACACACACCTGTGCAGTATTCGAACTGTGTACTAGAAACCCCTGTTGTGAGGTCAAACAGTTTTTATTCTTTGCTAATCCAAACCTGTTTCTCACTGCAGTAGTTTTATCTAACTTCAGGTTTTCGAGTCTGGCGACGTTCCATTTTGGATTCTGACCCTGCTGTGTGTTTTTGGTGATCAAATCTTGCTGGATCCAATCTTTCTTCCCCATTGTGCTTGAACAAAATATGCAATTAATGGCCAGCATGTTTTTACCTTAAATTTATTTAAACCTAAAATCCAAGGTTTAACTTAATTAAACAGAATTTAATGCATGAAATAGCCCATTCATAAAGACTGATGAAATACGCTTTCTGTGAGGAGGAAATAATGTTTAAAACTAAGTTTAGTTTAATGAAAAAAAAAAAATGAAAAAATGTAAACCACTAAAATATCCCCATATTCATATTCATATCAGTATTGTATTAACATGCAATATTTTGTATATTTTGTTGATTTATTTTTTCTCTGGCTTATTTTATTTTATTTTATTTATTTTATTTTATTTTATTTTATTTTATTTTATTTTATTTTATTTTATTAAATAATACCACCATGTATTGTTTTCACATGAAAAAAACACTGCATGTGAAAACAATACATACTGACGATACTAACCATGCGAATCGTCAGTATGTATTGTTTTCACATGCAGTGTTTTTTTATATTTTGTTGATATTATTTTTCCACTGTTCTGTACAGTTTAATTTAATTTTATTTTATTTTATTTTATTTTATTTTATTTTATTTTATTTTATTTTATTTTATTATATTTTATTAAATAGTATCATAATGTATTGTGTTCATGTGCAATACTTTTTATATTTTGTCAATTTATTTTTCCTCTGTTCTGTACAACTTATTTAATTTAATTTAACTTTTTTAAATTTAATTTAATTTAATTTAATTTAATTTAATTTAATTTAATTTATTTTTAATTTCTTTTTTCTCTGGCTTATTTTATTTTATTTTATTTTATTTTATTTTATTTTATTTTATTTTATTTTATTTTATTTTATTTTATTTTTTTAAATAGTATTATCATGTGTTGTATTCATATGCAGTATTTTGGATATTTTGTCGATTGATTTTTTCTCTGTTCTGTACAGCTTATTTAATTACTTTTATTCTATTTTATTTTATTTTATTTTATTTTATTTTATTTATTTGTTTGTTTGTTTGTTTCTTATTCCAGTTTTGACTCTTTATTTTATTTTATATAATACAGACAGTCATATAAAGCTTTTGACTGCATGTCATATTGTTTATGACTGTATATGTGACTAATAAAATGTGAATTTGAAAACATACAGATAAGAATCTATAGTCATTCTGTGGAGTCTGTAAGTATTTAATTGCTGGGGATTGAATATGGGATCCAGCAGAGTGTGTTTTCTGTAATTAGCATATTAACAAGAAATACTCAGGAAACTCTGCACTTTACTAAATGGTGTGTGTTTATTAATTAATTATCAGTTGCATATAACAGTAATGAATGCCTTTCTTTATTATTTTCAGCCATATATTAACATGTTTGTTTACTAGCTTTGGCAGAGGAGTTCGTTAAATATTCTGCTTGTTGTGTGTGAGCAGTTTGAGGCAGTGTGATGGACTGATTGATGTTTTTGGGCTGCAGTCTCCCGATCGAGCTGCTCGCCGGGTTGCAGATACACACTTTTTGATCTTTCAGAGGCAAACGGTCTGTGACAATAGTTCACACAAATACGGAAAATAGCATTTAAAAACCTGCTTTTTACACATGAAAGTAAAAAAAGAATATTAAAAAAAATAATGAAAGAGAGTAAAAATCATTTGATTTGAGCTTTTTCAGGGTGCCAGATTGGAAAGATTGAACCCTTACTGCTTAGAATAGTAAGTTTAAATCAAATTTAATCAGAAATTATTTCTGATTAGTTATGTCCAACAAACCCCCAGAAAATTCTTTTCCTGAAACCCATGCTGCTTGAATAAATACCCAATCATTCGACATGACTCATGTTCTCTAAAAATAACATCCAGTACCTATGTTTTTCTTAAAAAAGGAGAGTGAAAGGCATGCTGGGCCAAATAATTTCATAATTAGAAATAATTATTCTTCATTATGTTTTAAAGATAAAAATGCCTTAAATAATTAAGTTAAATGAAAACTTCACATGGGGGGGTGCACTGTGGCTTGGTGGTTAGCACGTCTCACACCTCCAGGGTTGGGGGTTCGATTCCCACCTCCGCCATGTGTGTGTGGAGTTTGCATGTTCTCCCCGTGCCTCTGGGTTTTCTTCCCCCAGTCCAAAGACATGCATTGTAGGTTGATTGGCATCTCTAAATTGTCCGTAGTGTGTGATTGCATGAGTGAATGAGAGTGTGTGTACCCTGCGATGGGTTGACACTCCATCCAGTGTGTATCCTGCCTTGATGCCCAATGACGCCTGGGATAGGCACAGGCTCCCCGTGACCCGAGAATAGATCGGATAAGCGGTAGACAATGAATGAATGAAAACTTCACATTACCCCATAGGATAACTAAACATGAGATTTAGAGGCAACAACAACAACACCAAGAAGAAGAATGAATTTAGAAACCTGGAAGTGGCAATATGAGGAGTCTAAGCACTCTTCATGAACAGCTCCCTCAATGGTCCATTGTTGTTACATAGAATATGCAAACTTTTGTTACTGTATCTCAATGTTAACCCTGTGAAACGCCTGCTAAAAGCTGACTGGCTGTTGAATGGTCATGTTTTTTTCAATGATAGACATAAACTTACAGTTTATGAGAACAGTTAATTGAGCTTAACATTGCCTCCAATAAATGCTCCTCGGATTAGTTTGCACACATTTTTGATATACTTTGCAAATGATCTATGTACCAAATTGTTCTTAGGGCTTTTTGACTGGTTGAACCCAGGAAAAAAGAAGAAGGTATTTTGCCTACACAATTTAAGACACAACCATAAACAATATGTTCTATAAGGACAGCAAAATTCAGTTCTTGCTATTAGTCCAAAATAAAGAAAAAAGTGGACATTGTGGAATGAAAGGTCAAGTAGGCTGTGTGGGAGCAATTAATGTAACAGAGAGACTTTCAGATTTTTACAGGTATTGATATTGCATCACATTTGCTCAGGTAAAAGGTCAGAAAAAGAGAAGCCAAGTCAAGCACCAGTTATTCAGCAAGCTTATGAAAAACACAAAAAGCTTAGTGGTTAAGGTGTTGGACTACTACAGCTCAAAAGACTGAGTTTGAATCCCAGGTCCACCAATTTGCTACTGGATTTACATTTCTGGCATTTGGGAAACACCCTTATCCAGAGTGCCTTATGCTTTATCTCATTTTATACAAACTGAGCAAGTGAAGGTTAATGGCCTAAGCTACCACATCTGGGACCTGGAGCAAGGCCCTTGGTAGCTCAGTTGTAGTAAAAAACAAAAACAAAAAAACCTTACCTGCCCTTGACCCCTACCCGCCCTTGTGCCCCAAGATAGGGTCCAGGTTCCCCATCACCCTGTGAAGGATATTCACCTTCATCATCCTTTTTAACACACAATTTCACTCAAAGGTAAATGAAATACAGTGAAAGTATATGAAAACTGATTTTTTTGTCTGTGTTTATTGTGTTTTTCCAGTTGATCAGTGTGATCTGCTAAAATACTTCAATTAGTTGATGACCCCAGATCTATGATGTGCTCCTAAATAGACTCCTGATCCACTGAAGATAAGTGAAGGAATAATGCTCTGAGTAATATCATGTATATTCATTCATTGTCTACCGCTTATCCGATCTATACTCGGGTCACGGGGAGCCTGTGCCTATCTCAGGCGTCATAGGGCATCAAGGCAGGATACACCCTGGACGGAGTGCCAACCTATTGCAAGGTACACACACGCTCTCATTCACTCACACACTACAGACAATTTAGAGATGCCAATCAACCTACAATGCTTGTCTTTGGACCGGGGGAGGAAACCGGAGTACCCGGAGGAAACTCCTGAGGCACGGGGAGAACATGCAAACTCCACACACACGGCGTAGGCGGGAATCGAACCCCAAACCCTGGAGGTGTGAGGCAAACGTGCTAACTACTAAGCCACCGTGCCCCCCTATCATGTATATTAGTGCCCCAAAATGTATGCAGCTTGAGAGTAGATGGAAGATGAATTCTGCAGAATAACTTGAAAGGATTGTTATGTTCTTCACTTAGCAAGTTCATGCATATGAGTCCAAATCAGTTGCAGCATTAGTACAGAAAAGTGGCTTTTTTTTACACAGAGTTTCAGTTAGTCTTAGAAGGCTTGCAGGTTGAAAAAATAAAAAAAAATAAAATGTCATGTGGTGCTTGTACTTTTACAGCGGTATCCTCTTTCCTGAGAGCAGTTTGTGAAACAAGTGGTTGCCTGGATGTGTGGGATCAGCGAAGATCTCGTCAGCTCTCGTTCTGACTCCGGTCGAATGCTTAGGGATAGAATTTAAACAGGAGTGTGAAGAAAATGTACTGCATGAGCAGATGTGTTAGCAGTGAAGTTCTGCAATGACTCAGAGATCCCTTTTTATGTAACACAAATATGCAAATAGATCACAATATGGATATACAGGAAGAAACAAGACTTTAAGTCTAACATCAGTGACAAACTTCAATTCTTCATTCGTTTATCTTTTTAGGATCCTCAATATCATGGTCAAAGTCATAAGTGAATCAGAGTAAATCTAATAAAATTGATTTTTTTTTTAAATGTAAACTATGTATTAAAAATTTAATTTTAATAACGATGGCCGTGCATCTCTTTAACTCAGTGGGACTTCCGGAGAAACCTGAACTAACTTGAATTGTGATAATTAAATGTGATTTGGTGGGATTTTCTTTCAAATTAAAATTAACTGCACTTTTCACTCCATTACTTTTAATAACATACACATTTATGCAAATAGATGAATTTCAAACTAAGAGGTTACTATTACAGTATTAAAGAAAAGTGAAAGTATATACTGTATGTATATTAGGGTTGTTAAACAATTTCTCTGTTTGTATCTGTAGCTGGATCTGTTTAATGCTCCATATCTTTAGTATATTTGTTTCATTGTTCAGTAATTAGCCGTAACACTGAGACTCTGGAAATCACAGACAAAATATCTAGAGGTAGAAATGCTTGACATGGTCTATGAATTCTTCAATCAACCTCAGCTACATCACTAAAGTTCATAATTGGTCTAAATTAAAGAGGTCTGTTTAAATCTGCTAGTTAATATTTTGTACCAGCTTGCAATATTTCTCATGAATATATTTCCCAATTTATAAACAAGTATCCTAATGTGAACTAGGTACCCTAATAGGAATTAATGTGAACTGACCAGGCAGATACTAAGGATGAATATTTGAATTCTGTGTAACGGAGGACTCAGGCATACAGAGTGCGGATCCATGTACATGAGGTATATTTACAAAAGCCATGGTCGGTACCAGAGTGATCAGTTGTACCAATAAACACATCCAAATACACCAATCAGGCATAACATTATGACCACCTGCCTAATATTGTGCTGGTCCCCCTTTTGCTGCCAAAACAGCCCTGACCCGTCATGCACTGTGTATTCTGACACCACTGCAGACCGGGAACACCCCACAAATGCTGCAGTTTCGGAGATGCTCTGATCCAGTCGTCTAACCATCACAATTTAGCCCTTCATCAAACTCGCTCAAATCCTTACGCTTGTCCATTTTCCCGCTTCTAACACATCAACTTTGAGGACAAAATGTTCACTTGCTACCTAATATATCCCACCCACTAACAGGTGCCATGATGAGGAGATAATCAATGTTATCCAATTCACCTCTCAGTGCTCATAATGTTACGCCTGATCGGTATATACAATCCATGTCTTACTTTATTGGAAGCTCTACACCAGCAAAGCCTGAACAGAAGGTAAGAAAGTTTGAAGAAAGTTAAAATTTCAGAAATTACACAAAGTCACGCCAGGCCCTTGTGCAAGACCAGGGATGTGGTAGCTTAGTGGTTAAGGCGTTGGACTACTGATTGGACGGTTGTTAGTTTGAATTCCGGGTCCACCAAACTGCTGCTGCTGGACCCCTGAGCAAGGCCTTTAACCCTCAGTTGCATCAAATGAGATCAATTTTAAGTTGCTCTGGGCAAGGGCATCTGCCAAATGCCTGTAATGTAAAAGATTGGTTTGCTTCATGGTGGACATTTCATATTTTATCTCATGGCCATGAGGACTCAAGCACACAGAGTGCCGATCCATGTGCATGACGTATATTTACAAATGGCAAGGTCAAGACAGGTGTATGATCAGTTGTACCAATAAACACATCCAAATATACAATCCAATATCAGAGAGGTGATAAACAAGCCAAGAAATCAATCGAATCAAAGCAGACCACAGCAAGGCAGAAGAAAAAACTAGACAAGGCAACAATGTAAAAACAACACAGGCAATCAATCCAGAAACTCTAAAACTCCCACAGATGACAGCCGAACTCTAAGACAATCTAATGTCTGTAAGTCAAGTCAAGTCCATGTGCTTTTTAAAATGTTCAGGCAAGAAATGAAAGAAGTAAAAGAAGGGGTTTCAGTCTCATGAAGGGTTGCCCTCTGGAGGTTTGCTGGAGTTTGAGCTAGATGCTAACACACCGCATGAGTAAAAATATACATAAAAACAAACTCAGCTTTTTATCTGGTTGCATCTCAGTCCAAACTAGTAAGCTTCCTCTTTGTAGTTGTAGTTGTATTTGTATCTGTTCAGAACACATTATCTGTTCAATCCCAGTAATGTATTCCTATTATGTCTTAATTGTTTTTTTTTACCACATTATAGAAGATTTCTGTTTTTCCCTTTTGTGTTCTAGCCATATGCTCCACATAAGGCTGCTTAAGTGTATTCTGTCCAGTCTTATTTGCCAACAGTAATGTAAGCATATACATATTGTAGGTAATAACACATTCCCTAAGTAATGACACCTTTTGTGCCATTTTGAAGGCAGTGTCATTCATGGTGAGTGCATTAGCGACAGCAAGCATGCAATAGCGATATGAAGTTGTCAGGAGCAGAGAGACATAGAAAGGGGAGAGAATAATGAGGGCATATCGCTGTGGTCACAGAAAACGGGGACGGCTACAAAATGGTTTTCCCACAGAGAGGAAGGTGACTGGCATCAAACACATGCTAGTCACAGGCGAAGTCCGAGCACAGCTTGGTGTGTTTTGATATTTGGTCCAGAGGGGATGGATCAAAAGCGATGGCTGTAAAACCAGATATGCTTGACTGCTAATGATTTTTTGCACAAAACCACCTGAAGTTTATTCTAGAGTAGTTTATATACTAGCATCACTATATAGCCTTTTGTTTAAGGCAAGATATTAAGAAGACACACTCTTTGTCCAGTGATTGCTGATATCCTTACAAGTATTTTTTAACTGAACCATTTTGAAAAAACATGCATTTATTTATGCAAATGAATGCTTTGTTTAGTTCAATTAGTTTTCATCTAGTTTATTTGATGTTGTTGAATAATGTTGAAGACATTCTCAATAGAAAGACCTTGAGATATTTGTTAGTTGTAAATTGTTTCTTTATTGTTTAATGGGATAAAAGCCTTCCATTCTATATATCCAATAATGTCCTTTGTAGCAGCTTTGTAATCAGTGAAAATTTCATGAATGCACACCTTCTAGAAAGTTCTGAATATAAAAATCGATATATTTTTTAGAATCTTTTTACAGCTGCAGTGGGATTTAATGTGTTTCCACTCTAGTTAGTGTGTTTGTTATGATTCATAAAGGAAATAACATTATGCCTTCCAGTGACATGTATGTAACATGACATAATTGTGCCAAGTGGAGGAGCTTCCCAACTTCTTTGCAGATGCAGTGAACAAAAATTAAGAAAAAAAAAAAAAAAGACAAAATCTGTTGAGTTTTGATATTTCTGTTGCTACACTTGCTAGACACAATTCTGCTCTTGCTAATATTTTAATTCAATTCAATTTATTTGCATAGTGCTTTCAACAATGGACATTGTCTCAAAGCAGCTTTACAGAAGTAAAGGAACATAGAGAAAGAGAATACATATATATATATATATATATATATATATATATATATATATATATATATATATATATATATATGTATTCTCTTTCTCTATGTTCCTTTACTTCTGTAAAGCTGCATTGAGACAATATATATATATATATATATCCCTATTTTATCCCTAATAGACAGAGTTTATAGAAAAATTTGTAAAATGATATAGTGGCCGAAACTGTCCTTTCTACCTCTTATTGTCCTACTTTATTGGAAGCTCTACACAAGTAACACCTGAACAGAATGTTGTGAGTTGAAATTTCAGCAATGACACAAGGCCCTTGAGCGATGGCGGACATTTCCACATAATTTAACTCACCTCATCTGCATTTAAAATAAAAACAAAAATAAACCATGAATAACTGCCAGATCTGTAAGACCACCATCTTGAAATCCTTTTGATATTTATAGATAGAAAAACATGTATATTCATGAGCCTGGCTCTGCTTTTATCCATCAAAGCAAAGACATTTTCTTTGCAAAACTGCTTCATAATGGTTGAAAAACTCTTTACTGTCAATTATATTCAAACCGAACCCTGTGTAGCTGCCAAGCAAATGCATGTTTGTGTGAGGGACACTCACTGACCTTTATTCCTGGGAATATTTTTTTCAGATCCAACACTGTTCCTCGATCTACATTGTGTGTGTTGGAAGTGATATTACTCTGAAAGCCCACCTCATTAAATCCAGCCTGAACTGTGTGCATGTAGGGGGTTGGCAATGATGCTGATTTAGTTAACCTTTTCCTCAAGAGGAAGAGGAGGAGGCATTTCCACTCCAACAAACAAGAGAGAAAAACAACACCTATCACTTAATGAGAGGAAGCGCACTTTCTTTCAAACGCATTACATCCCACACACATGCATGTGCCGCTGATTAAAGATACCTGTAAGAGTCATGGAAACATCATGAAATCCTCAGTAATATCCTCAGATCTGATTTTGAATCTTGAATCTGAATGAATAAGAAATATTATTGGGACCAGACACATAATTTGTTTTAATTAGATATGAATATGAGATGGTTTGCTTGTTTTTTCTTTTTGTTTTTGTTTTTTTAAACCTAACTTCATTAAAACGTCCACATCTGTTTTAGATTAGAGATAGACACTGCCAAAAATTGGGACACAATTAAAACTTTGCATAAGTGGGAGGTTTTACTTTCACACAAAGCTTTCACATATGATATGCATTTACATCATCCATTCCTTCTTCCTTAGTAACTTCCTGGTTTCTAGTTATTGAACTTCTTTCCAATTAAGTTGATTATACCGTACAAAAAAAATGATAAATCCCTATCATTTTGCAAATGGAGAGTGTCCCATACTTTACCCTTTCATAAAAAAGTATTTAGATCATCACACATCAAGATTCTTTTGAGGTTTTTTATTAGCAAAACGTCTTGTGTGAATTAAAAAATTTTCAAAATGCAACTGGATGTGTAGACATACAAAAATGTATTCAACTTTAAATTATACCTTAAAAATAATTTTTCTGTTCATAAACAAAATCTGTTAACATTCAGGTCTATATTGCTTATGTTGAATGGTAGAAAATATACATTTTAAATAAAATATAGCAGTATTCTTTGCATCTACAAAATCGACGCTGTGGCATTATGGAGTTGATTCAAAGGTAATAATAATTTTAAAAAATAAATAAATAAAAAACCTTTGCTGTTCAGTGGACTGGCAGAAACAGTCTACAGAAATACATTCAGTCAAATACCAATTTCCAATCAAATCGTCTCTTCATATTCTCTTTAAAAGACAAGATTTGTTAGATTTGTTTTGTTAGAAGCAAGTCTCAAGTGCATAAAGGTACTTCAACCTCAACCAAAACCCAGAAATAACAGGAAAGGAAGATTACAGAACAGAAAACAAGACAACAAAGCATGCACACGAAGATGTGCAATTCAGAACAGAATCAACAGAACTGAAATGATTCAACTTATTAAGACAGACACAGAACAGGTGAACACATTAGGGTAGTTAACCTGTGTAAGAACAGGGCAAAGTCAGGACTAGGACTGAAACAACAACACATGCCATCATATAAACGGAATAATAAACTAAATGAATTCTGATATTGATATTTATATAATTGTAATAATGAATATCATTATTCATGCACCATGATTTCTCCACACACTACATATTATATGGTACATTTCCTAGATAATTCTAGCTAAGGGTGTTGCCTGCTCATATGTTCTCTGATATTTACACACACACACACGCACACACACACACACACACACACACACACACACACACACACACACACATACACAAACTGTAAGGTCAGTGTTAAAGACCCTGAACCCGGGATGAGAGATGGGGAACTCAAAGGGGACATTGCTATGACTCAAGTGACATTTAGAGTCTTCATTTACAGCCGTTTGTGTGTTTTTGTGTGCATACAAGAGAGATAATTGATTTGCAGTGGCATGGAAAAGGCTATTTATAAGTCCCCTTGCACCCTTGTTTCAGCACAATCACCCTTCAACATGGCTGCATTCGAGAACACCTTGAGGACATCAGACTTTCTCGCACTAATTAAATGGGTATTTGTGCATGTCTCTGGCAGTGATGCTGCTAAAATACATCCAAGCAACCTCCTCTTATGTCCTCCATGTTGTCCTGGTGCAGACAAAACAACAGTCTATACCAAAGTAATTTGTTTAATATAATTATAATAGATCCTGTCCCCTGTCATTAGTGAGCCAGACTTTAAGACTTTACTATAAAAAGCATCTCATGGTGGGGTTTGAGGAGAGGAAGTGGAAGGGAATGACACACTGGAGTTCACACAGAAGGCCAAGATGCAGCAAACGGCTTGGATGAAGAATCTTCTGGATAGTTATTTTTTTTTAACAGAAAAATCCCCCATCTCAGCAATGGCGTAGATGAAGGGTGGGAGGAAGTGGACCAAACCTTGCATGAAACTTCACAGCATTCGAAAACTCTCAAAAACCCAATATTGGGTAGATAAATGAACACATTATTAGATTAGCAGTTAAGGCTTTGTGCTAGGAATTGCTACTTTGGGAGTGTGACAGTTCGCTAGCTGAGATTGAGATGCTTAGAACATCCCTGTCATTTGTTTTAATTGTTTTAAAAGAATCTATACTTTAATATCACTTTATTATACTATGACAGGCAAGTGGACTGACACTTGCCACCTCTATGAGGAATAGCATAGATTTCCAAAGGTGAATTATCAATTATACAAAGTTATACAAATGAATATTTTGATCCAGTTGCTTATTCTGAACCATGTTACAGGACCTAAGTGTATGCTAATTTTCCTTCCTCAGCCTGGACCATATTAGGTTGGTGACCTGAGTTCCTATTTACATCAATATTTACACAAGTTATTGTTTAGTGATAGGTTTAGATAAGGTAAAGTAAGGTACTTTATTGTGATTAGATACAAAACAACTAAATTTATTGTGCCAACTCTCAGATAGCAATGAGGACATTCAAACATAACAAAAAACAGAAGAATTAAACACTGTAAAATAAAAAGATTGCATATGTGTGTAATGCCTTATTTATTGAAACGTATATTGTAAAGTACACGGACCAGGCATAACATTATGAGCACCTGCCTAAAATTGTGTTGGTCCCCCTTTTGCTGCCAAAACAGCCCGTCATGCACTGTGTATCCTGACACCTTTCTATCAGAACCAGCATTAACTTCTTCAGCAATTTGAGTAACAGCAGCTCGTCTGTTGGATCGGATCACACGGGCCAGCCTTCGCTCCTCATGTTCATCAGTGAGCCTTGGCCACCCATGACCCTGTCGCCGGTTCTCCACTGTACCACTTTCTTGGACCACTTTTGATAGATACTGACCACTGCAGAACTCCTCACAAGAGCTGCAGTTTTGGAGATGCTCTGATCCAGTCATCTAGCAATCACAATTTAGCCCTTGTCAAACTCACTTAAATCCTTACGCTTGCCCATTTTTCCTGCTTCTAACACATCAACTTTGAGGCCAAAATGTTCACTTGCTGCCTAATATATCCCAAGTGCCATGATGAGGAGATAATCAGTGTTATTCACGTCACCTGTCAGTGCTCATAATGTTATGCCTGATCGGTGTACATTGTATATTAATATGCGTTTATTGCACAGTGAAATCTATATACTGCATATAGAATAAAACCATTAGAAACATGTTGTATAAAGTGACAGTATACTGTAGTGCATTTAGCAGTAAGAGTAACACGCATGCTTAAGTTGATCTCCTGTGCTCCCGGTTCAGAAAATTATCTGCATGCAGTTCACACCTCGAGTTTCACACCTGCCAGATCTTTCTTGAGTAGACGATGGGGTTTTCTTTAGTACCTACCTACCTACCTACCTACCTTAATAAATGCACTTGCACTTAATCCCCAGAAAATCAGGGATAGAGAATGACATGAATATCTTTGTTTTGTTGTCAAATGTATTACGATGTAACAGAAATCAACATTTCCAAATGAAATCATAAAAAAGACAAAGTGATGAATAGTCCTAGTAAGATTTATCACATTAATCACTGCAAATTTAACAATATGACCAAATTTACCCTCATTATCCTGCCGCTTATAAAATAGCACCTGATCCAGCACACCATTCATTCATTCATTGTCTACCGCTTATCCAAACTATCCTCGGGTCACGGGGAGCCTGTGCCTATCTCAGGCGTCATTGGGCATCAAGGCAGGATACACCCTGGACGGAGTGCCAACCCATCGCAGGGCGCACACACACACACACACACGCTCATTCACTCACGCAATCATACACTACAGACAATTTAGAGATGCCAATCAACCTACAATGCATGTTTTTGGACCGGGGGAGGAAACCGGAGTACCCGGAGGAAACCCCTGAGGCACGGGGAGAACATGCAAACTCCACACACACACAGCGGAGGCGGGAATCGAACCCCCAACCCTGAAGGTGTGAGGCAAACGTGCTAACCACCAAGCCACCGTGCCCCCAGCACACCATATTCTATTTTATTTTATCATTTATCTTCTCTTGCCCTTGACACTTTCTAGCACACACAAACGTAATGCAGCAATGGGATACTAAATGAAGGTAACACATTTGAAATATTTATTATGAACAAGATCCAAGGTTAGATGTCTGAGGTTTGAATAATAATGATGTGTGTATTTTCTTTCCCCCCATCGCACATCTTATTAAATCTCCTATGGTCTTGAAGCATAATATGTTTTATGAAAGAAAATCAAAAATACTGATTAAGGCTTAAGGTTAGTGTAGGGTAAGTGTATATACTCTCATATACATGAAACATCTTGCACCTCAAGCATGTTAAAATTCCTGTGAGTTTTCAGTGATATCCTGTACACAGTTTTTAGGATAAGGTCCTCTTAATATTCGGGAAAAGTTTTACTTCTACTGTCCAAATATGCACAAACATGAAAACTGCCGATCAAATTATGCAGTGAAAGGGACACAGAGTCCAGCTTGTTTTCAGGGATTCACACATGTGATCTCTCTTTTGCCCTGAACTCCCATAAGTAGCCCAGTTGGAGTCTATTTGTGATGGCTGCACCAAACTGCGCGCTCCATAGTCTAATCCAAAGGCTGCAAAAAGGCTGAGGCAAGCCGTGGTCGCTATGGCTACCACCAAGTTGCAGCTGGGATCAGTGTGTGTGTGTGTGTGTGTGTGTGTGTTTGCGTGTGTGTGTGTGTGTGTGTGTGTGTGTGTGTTTGCGTGTGTGTGTGTATGTGTCTCATGAAATCTCAGTAACTCTCAACTCTAGCTGAGATGCACATTTCAGAATAAGTAAGTCATACACAGTCTTAAAAGCAACTAAATGTTCAGAGATGTTCCTCAGCTTCATTTCCTCTGCCACTTTCTCGCTTTTCTCCCTTCACGCTCCTCTCAGTCCCTGTGAAAGGGCATGGCTCCCTCTCCTGATTAAAATCAACTCATTTTCATCATATTGATCTCCTAGTTGGTTTTTTTTTTGACCAGTGAAGGCTATAGTTGAATTTTCTGTTGTTTTTCCACATAATCCTCAGGAAAGCTAATTCTGTACATACAAACATATAAACATCTACATGCACAACTCCAAAATGGAGTACAGGAAGGTCCAGAATTAAGAGACAGGGACATCTAAAGAGCAAAGATTTTTAACTTTTGTATGACGTTCTGCAGGAAAATCTCTACATGGGTATTTCAAGAGCAGTGCATCATTTGTACATGTGTTATTTAGGACAAAAGAAAATTGTTCCTCATTTCTGCATGGATTTCACTTCAATGCATGCATGTCTTCCTAATACTGAATCTCATTCCATGATATTTTAATTGCTTTAAATATATGTTTCATACAAGGGGGGCACGGTGGCTTGGTGGCTTGGTGGTTAGCATGTTTGCCTCACAGCTCCAGGGTTGGGGGTTCGATTCCCGCTTCTGCTGTGTGTGTGTGTGGAGTTTGCAGGTTCTCCCTGTGCCTCGGGGGTTTCCTCCCCCAGTCCAAAGTAATGCATTGCAGGTTGATTGGCGTCTCTAAATTGTCTGTAGTGTGTGAGTTAATGAGTGCGCCAACCCATCTCAACCCCTGCGATGGGTTGACACTGCGTCCAGGATGTATCCTGCCTTGATGCCCAATGATGCCTGAGATAGGCACAGGCTTCCCGTGACCCGAGAATAGATTGGATAAGTGGCAGACAAACAATGAATGAATACATTGAATCATTGACTGCATATTTAGATGAGCACTGGAATGCTGTAGAAGATATACCTGCATGTGCCAAAAGAAAATAAAAAGCTGAATAAAGTACAAAAAACAAGCAGCCCAAGCTCATTTGCATCAGTAGCTTTCATAGAGTGCCACAACAATAACAATAGCAGAATAACTCCAGCCCTCCACTAAAATGTATAAAATAATAAAAGCCCTGACAAAATAAATGACAATTTGGCATCAAAGGACAAATGATTTAAGATAAATGTCTGAGAAGGAAGAAAAACAGGAGTGTACGAGAGGAAGATGACACCACACAGAGCCTTCAGCAGAGAGAATGTGTGCATTGGGGTTGAAGAGATAAGAGCGTTCAGTCAGGCTGCGTGGGTGTGTGTGTGTGTGTGTGTGTTAGAAAAGCCCTGGCAGGGATGTTCACCCCCACTGGGCCACTTCCTCTGTAGAGCTGGCAACCTGACTGAGCGTTTTCCCTCTCTCTCTCTCTCTCTCTCTCTCTCTCTCTCTCTCTCTCTCTCTCTCTCTCTCTCTCTCTCTCTCTCTTTCTCTCACTCTCTCTCTCTGTCTTTCTCTCTCTCTCTCTCTCTCTCTCTCTCTCACATACACACACACACACACAAATAAGTGTGATGAAACCTGACAAATTGATTTGACATCACACAATTATAGTAGCAACTAATGAGATATAATAATAATAATAATAATAATAATAATAATAATAATAATAATAATAATAATGAGAAGAATGTTTTCTGTGTTTTAATTCCGCATACTTGTCTCATTGGGCAACATTTCAGTGTTTTCAACATTTCATATAAAATAATCAGCTCAGTTTATGAACACAATGTTTATATAACAGTTTATTTGCTAAGCTTTACTGGTTTATTTGCTTACTTAAGAATTAGAATGGAAAAGAATTCAAGATATCAAACTTGCAGCAGATATTTTTCTTTCTATAATTAATTTCCTCTGAAAGATGTAGCTAGGTATCTAAATATAAACCTAACTCCTTATACTTTAGCTAGTTTATCTTAACTAGAACAGCAGAAATATAACTGTGAGCTAGCACCGAGACAAGCAAATGGCTTTTAGTCGTAAGGATACTTTTAGTTTTGAAATATTATATCACTTATAGTGATTTATAACATTGTTATGGATTATTATTAATATTAATACTGTAGACTTTCTCAGTGATACAATGTCAGTATATAATATTATATGCCGTCTTTGAACTGCTGTTGCCTCAGTCAGCTTTTGACAGGAAGGAAATAGTGCTAAGTCAATAATGAACTCAGACACTACACTGACCCACTAGTTCCTCAGGAGCTCTTGGTTGCACAATTCTTCGTGACTATAAACTGTTGAAGAAAGGACATTGTTTACATTTATATTATTTACTGTCCAGTGTCACCCAAATGAGGATGAGGTTCACTTCTGAGCCTGGTTCTTCTGAAGGCTTCTTCCTCATATCCTCTCAGAGAGTTTTTCCTCACCATTGTTGCCTCAGGCTTGCTCATTAGGGATAAATGATAGGTAGAAATAGTAACTTAACTTTAAACTTTATAATAATACTTTCTATGTTTCTATACTTCTGTAAAGGTGCTTTGAGACAATGTCCATTGTTAAAAGGGCTATACAAATAAATTGAATCGAAACAGAAACAGTTAGGATGCTATCACGCTATACTGTATTATCTTAACAAGTGGAAATATATTAAACATATGCAAATGTAACTAATATTTCTTATTATTAGATCATTATAAATCAAATATGATATATATCCAACCTTTTCACACATTTCAAGCTTCAAGCATTTCAGTGTAATAAAATCTATAAAGGTTTTAAGATCAAAATCATCATAATAGTTCATGGAATAAACCAAACCACAGAAATCTAATCGTTAAATATTACAAGAAGCTTTTCTTTTTAAACTAAGGGTCCTTGAAAAGCCATGCTTATGTTCAGACAAAATAATCTAAAATGACTGAGTTGTATTTGCCTTTATTTGCTGGGAAATAAATTAGTCACATTCCGAAAGTAAGCTGAAGCTAAATTTCCCTTGGGAAAGTCAGAAATGGTCGTGTTACTCTTAATAAGCAGATCAATCAATAACATAGAAAACAACAAACAAGCTCCTAGACATTGCTGCTTGCTTTTTAATGTCATGACTCAAACTTTCAGGCTCTCTCACTCAAAAGCAAAAAATAGGAATTTCCAAATACCTAAGTGATGCTTGGGGATAGATGGAATCAATCTGGCAACCTTGCTTTCAAAGCTTGACCAGTTATCCTGGTTTTCTAGGGGGCAGTATAGCAGATTTTGATAACTATATTTAGCTTGATCATGGACTGCTGCACAAATCTCCTGATATCAAATAACCACATTTTATAATAATTAAAAAAAAAAAAAAAAAAAAAAGATTCATAGGACTAGATTCACCAATGCTTAATGAAATTTTGTGGACTGTACTCTAAGCTAGGATTCATTAGTTAGCATCATGGAGGAACAGATGCCAGCATAGCTAAATTAAAACCCCTAGTTTATTACAAGGGAATAGCAATGTCGTAGCAGGAGATTTCCCAAACTGTGCAGGATTTGTTATGTCAATACATTATGTCTAGTCTTGAAAAGTGAAATATTAAATTGATTTGAGTTCAATTAGCCTTTGTTGGAAGTATATAGCCTAGGTGACATTTCCAGTAGATCCAACGAAGCATTTTTTAAAGTCTAACCATAGTTAAGTATAATGCTGCTATAAATCTCTACCATAAACCAATAACTATCGCTGATCACATGATCACCGTTGGTTGAGATTGATTGAGAAATTATACATTTTAAAATCATATTGTTTATATACTATGTATGTACGTAATTCATGTAATGAATTGTATATACTGTGCTACGATTAGGATACAGATATACTACTGGAGAAAGATTTACTGTAGCCAGTCACCTACAGATTTATAAATGAGTGTTTTTCAGCAAACTCTATAATCAACATTTCTCCCAGCTGCTGCTGTGAAGCTGCTAAAATAATCTGCTCTATATCTAACTTAAAAAGCTCAAACGCTGCACTGAACATTGGAGGGATGAAACGGCATGAGTAATGTGGAGACAAGCTGGAAGCCAAGGTGTAAAAAAAAAAACTAAAAAAGAAAGAAAGAAAGAGAAGAAACAGGAGGGGAAAAAAATCAACTGCTATGTGACTTCTGCATCAAATGACTAAAAAAAAGTATTAAATTCTGAAGCTGATAAAATCTGATATGGCTTCTATATAAGGGAAGAAATCCATATTTATAGCACTACTAACATGTAATTAGCTTTATACGGTGTTATAGTGTTGTGGTTGTTGAAAGCCATATAGAGAATGATATTCCAGCCTGTGATAGCTTGACAAACTGCTCTAATTCACTTGTAGGATTCAAGAGGGAAAGATATCGTGTAATTCAGTTGCTCTGTGCATTGATCAATAATTAATTTTTAACCATGTTCCTCACTCTGCTTATCCACAATATATATCTGTCTGTCTGTCTGTCTGTCTGTCTGTCTGTCTGTCTGCCTGTCTATCTATCTATCTATCTATCTATCTATCTATCTATCTATCTATCTATCTATCTATCTATGATCCTGCCTAGGCAGTAAGGCTGAATGATTGAATACGTTTCATTTATGTTAAGGAATGTGGCCTTTATTTGTCCCATGAGAATTTATTTACTGTGTTCCATGGGATCTCAGTTCTGATTCACACATCTATATCCAAACAACTGTGAACACTTCTGGCAATCTTTCTAAACACAACAACAAAGAAATAGTGCAATTTGTCCCATCCAGCAGAGACAATTTCCACCACGACACCAGAGAATTCTAGGACAAGCATTTCCTGACCCAGTTATCCTTATTCATATAAGTTCTGGGCTTGCCTAAGTTTAAGTTGCCTACTCTTTGAATTTGCCCATAACCTGCACACATATCTTCACACATATTCCTACTCTTAAAGGTTACATAGACAGAAACAACTCCAATGTGAGAGGTGTGCATCAGGGACCTATACTAGGACCTACAGTAAATTGAGTATTATTATCCAATTGTATCTGTTTAATACTTGATGCCAGTCATTTACAGAACAGCTGATAAATGCTTGAAGGAAACATAAGCAATTCTTGATATCACAGATGCTATTTACTACCAATGGAAAAAAAACAACAGAACAAAAAAAACTGAGTTGCTCAGTGAGCCTATTAAATAATATGCTTCTTTTTTTTTTTTTATAAGGGCCTTCCCCAAAGCCTTGTTTAAGTCTGATTTTCATCAACGGAGACTGAGGAGATGAAAGAGGACCTAACAATCTAAAATGCTTTAGAGAAACAGATGGCGTTCCTAAGCAACAGACAAACCTCTCTGTCGACACATTAAAGCCAGTTATTAACACACGCTGACAAATTGTTTTGTTTTTGCCTTCTTTTTAGTTGGCTGAAATGAGCTCTTACCCGATGGGGTGTCCTGCTCTCCTGCTACGAGAGGCATGGGAGAAAGTTTCAGCTTGATCAAAGGATGATTAGGCTCACAACTGTTAGCAAATAAACAGGAGAAAAAGTACAGCATTGCTTTCACACTGCTTGATTTAAAGGTGTATTGCATTTAACACAATCTGAGTTGAAGGAAATGTGCTTTTGAGGACTACGCTGTGAATTGGATCGGCGCTTCGGTTTGTGGAGTGATATCAGTTCATCCATCACATGGAAAAACGTCCCTGCTCTGATTACCTACAATGTGTAGTGGTTAGAAAAAGGAAGGTAACTTTAACTTTAACCATGGGATATCACTGTGACTAAATACTGGTAGCCAAAAATGCTAAAAAAAAAAAAATAAAAAAAAAAGAAGGGTTTTACTCTGCCAAACAAATTTATTTATTTACTTTTATTTAATATTGCCCAGGCTATCTAGAGTGGAACCTCAGCATACAAACCTAATTTGCTCTTAAGGTGAGTTCCTAAGGCAAACATTTGTAATATGTAAAGAACACTATTACTGTACTTTTACTGTATATAAAATGACATTTCTGCAGTTGTACACTTCTGCAGAGACATTTTCTGCAGAGACAAGTTTTCCGCAACAATAAGAATAATTTTATTTAAAAAAAAACAGTGTATGAGACCATTAATAATAACAGATGAGTCCGTTTAAATCAGGAATCACTGACAATTATATAGGTGTTCTGAGCTCACTGATATTAACTGACACATCCTTGATTCCTTTTATGTGGATCTTCAGCTCACATCACAGCTTCTGGTTATACAAGCTGATAGAGAAGTTTCCATCGACTCAACACCAGTGTTTTAAACCGAACAGTGTTTGGACAAGCCGATGTGCCCAAATCAGTGATCAGTGATGTTTGTCCCAATCCACACATTTTGCTCTTCTTTCAAAACACTCTATATGTACAAGTAATAAAAGCAAGTTATTTCACCTTGCACTTATTTTACCTCAGGTGTCTCAGGATGCTAAGACTGATATAGATGATGCTAATAACCAAGTCACGCACAATAATTCCACTCATCCATTAATTAATTCATCTAAATATCCATCCATTTTTATGTACAGCTTATCCTACACAGGGTTGATGGAAACCTGGAAATAATCCCAATCAGCCTAATACATGTGAAGGGAACTGGAGTACCCAGAAGGCAAATGTGCCTACCACTATGCCACCCTGTCCCCATTACAGCCTTATAATTGTTTCACTTTTTTGGTCATTAATGCTTTAAATGTAAGCAGGATTATATAACTTTCTTTGTGGTTGAGAGAAGAATGCTGTATTTCAGGTCAGAAAAAGCCTGCAGTCTTCAGAGCTACAGATACATAGTGGAAAATTCTCACTATGCAAGCAACTCAAGGCTGCAGCTTGTAATGTGTTTTCTTGCCCCTTTCTGACTTGGTATTACAAATATGTGATCTATGTATAATACATTGCTCATGCCACATTTACTTTTCTTTTCAAAGGGTGAGATGACAACTGCCTACAAAAGCACCATTAGGGGATTTTAAAAAACCACACCCCCTGTTGCATTGCTCCATTCACGTCAATGCTGTAAGAAAAATAAGGACGTTGGTTGTTTTTGATGAAGAATAGAGAAGTTTCTATTGCAGTATCGCAGTCTCAAAGCACGTAGAAATGACAGTTAGATTCAGCCCTGAACATTCAAACGTCAACCCTTAAATGCTATTTGAATCATGACTTCAAGTTTTTAATGTTTAATGAGGTTATGTGCTGTATGTCAATGAGCGTCTGAAACCAGGTTCTAATTCTACAATCAATAAATGTTGCTCCTAGGTAATAATCCACTAGGTGTAAAGCTATGGACCGAGAGCAGCTGTTAATGCTGTCCTGGAACAGACGTATTTTGCTAAGATGATTAAATTACTTTGAGGGATGCAATTGGTAAGTTTAGGCAGGGCTGAATGGGGCTTATAAAGAAACGAACGAGTTCTGTCATTTCTTACAACCTGGACATTTTTTGCATGTGAAATCTGTGAAGGCAGGTTCACAAATACATCAAAATAGGTTTTAGCGCTGAACGTCCAGCATAAATGATACCCTTGGTGATTGAATTAGCAAAGTAATGACAAAATCTATTTCCAGGGAAAACAGCATACCTACAGTGTTTAATTGTTCCATTTCAGCGGTCATTTACATCCAGCTGTAAATATATGAACAATGTCTTTTTTTATTTTAGCACTGGATGTTTGCCGTTATAGAGCATGTAAATATTCATCTTTCTTTCCCTTTTATATCTGGTATGGTGTGCTTTTTTCTTTCTTTACCTTGTAACGTGCTTCCATGTGTATTCATCCCTGAAACAAGTATTACAGGATTAAAAGACATTTCAAACAGAGAAATATGAGGCACGCTGCAGAATTGATATTAATGAATGAATGAATCATTTTTAAAGAAAATAATTTTCCTTTTATTAAGTACCTGTTTTCATTGTTTCTTTAATGGACAATCAATCAATCATTGATGTATAAAACCTTTATAGCTATCATGTTCAGTGGCGTTACAGCAGATGCAGATTATTGCAGATGCAAAAAAAAAAAAAAGATTTAAACATGACGATATTCAGTCACAAAGATCTGAAATGTCGAGCATTAGTGACTAGAAGTGACTAGAATTATTTTATAATCTTGAAAACTTTTGGCACCCTGCCATTTTAAGCACTCTGGTAGGAAGTTTAAATGCTGGTGTATTTCTCCACCATTCAGTTAAACTGATGAAGCCCCATGGATCAGTGGCAAAATGTCTCCCTGGGGATAATGGAACATTCCAGTCAATCTGGCATCCGCCTGGTTTCTTGGCAGCATGGGGCATCTCTAAATTGGAAGAAAGCCTGCATATGGCATTAGTTGTCATGAACAGAGTGAACAGAGCATGTAGAAGTAGAATCTAACTTCTACTCCTGACAATCAGCTTCCATACTTTAAAATTGAATACTGAATACTGCAATACGATAGAAAAGATTCACTTTTATACCGCAGCACTGTTGAGGTCTCAATTCTGACTGAGAATGTCAAAAAGTGTGTGAATCTAAGCTGTAATTCAAATCTCAGGTATATATTAATGCACAAGCAGTTACGAATTACTGCAAACTCTCCACAAACTCACAAAAACTTGCAGGGTTTCTTGTAAGGAGATTTTGAAAGAGGTCTCTACTGTCAATTTTTTGTAAAGTCAGAGGTAAAGTTTGAGGAAAGGCTTCAGGATGGAGGGATTCCGAAGACAAACTAGGAGAAAGAAAACAAAAAAAATTGGAGACTGGTGTGAGAATGCCATGTTTATGCATGCTAAAATGTAAGTGATAACCGGAACTTACTCATTTTATAGATATAACTGATAAATGAATCATTAATGAATCATAATAGTTAGAGTTTGAGGTATTTTAAGGTAAATCGAGGTATAAAAGGAATAAAGCACTTTGGGCCATGCTGCTATAGGACAATTATGAACGTTTGACTGGAAAGCATCACACAACACTGCTGTTTACTGAATAATTAACTAATAACAAAGATTATTTAGTTTAGTACATATACGGTATGATCCCTAAATAATCAGGTTACTTTTTTTATATATTTCCATTCTTAGTGAGTTAACATAAGGCTTGAAAGTTTTGCAATCTAAAGCCCACAAGATTTTAAACAACAACAACGTCCCATCACTGGGAAGGGACAAAAATCAACATTTTGTGGCTTTTCCAGTCAGATATTTTTTAAAAATGGAGTAAACCTTTATGTATACAGGTATCAGTCATCAAAACTAGCAGCTATACTAGATCTTTCTGACCCAAATGATTCATGAAGCTGGAATAATAATATTGAAATTAGGCTAAATTCATTTGTACCAATTATTTTACAGTAGCTCTGCACACTGACTGAGAAAAGTACAGATTATGAACAAATGCAGATAAAAAAAAAAAAAAAGTACTCCAAAGAGTTTAGGTCAACTTTAAATTTTGTGGGATTTTAACCATTAGTAATTTAGTGCACTGTGTGTGTGTGTGTGTGTGTGTGTGTGTGTGTGTGTGTGTGTGTGTGTGTGTGTGTGTGTTTTCCCTGAGGTACCCATCTGGCATCTCTCCCTGGCTCAGTAAACATTTTTTTCCCCAGAGGAAATCTCGTACTTTTACAATATATCCAAACAGTACACTTATATATCCGAAATGTGACACATTAGTGGAAAGACTCGGCAAGCAGACATAGGATTTCTTTCATATTAGCCACGTAAACAAATCAAATACAGTCAAGGCACGGTTCAGAAGGCTAAAAAAAACAAGAAAGAGTTACAGAACATAGCTAACACCATAAACACATCACAAACAAGACAAATGGCAAGAAACTAAGCAAGAAAAACGATAAGTGTGCACAAGGAATCAGTGGAAGACGCAAAATAAGAGATTCCAGACTATGAGGGAGGTTTCCCTCTAAAGCGCTGGAGGTTAATTGTCCATGGTGAATGTGACAGGTTGAAGATTTGATGAAACTGAAACAAGTGGCCTAATTGTTGAACCAAATGAATTAATCTAATTCTTTGACTCATTTGAATCATTTGATGATTCATTTCGACACATCATGCTGATGTTGAGAACAAAGGTTGACACACATCCCATCGCCTCATCTGAGAAGCTTCTGTGAAGATTTGGATTATTTCCATCACTAGACAAAAATGACAAATCACCTGATTAAAAGGAAATAGTGTTCTCCACCAGGATGTAGTAGCTATTCATAGAAATTTTCTTTTTATTTATTCAAAAAACACAGTATTGTGATATGATATGAGAAGCTGTGTTATTTTTCTTATTAACTTCAAGAGAGAGAGAAAAAAGGGCAGTGATACAATAAATGTATTAAAAGGCTTAACATGATGCGTGCTGATATTCGTGCTCCAATTCCTGGAAAAAAAACAATGGGTACTGTTAGCTACTTGTTTCTGCTTTTACAAATCAATTATTTACGTCATTTTTTTTTTCATTCAATATTTAACATACACATGTTAGAAAAAATGCAAGTAACATTGCATTCATATATCTTTTTCACTTATACATCCATAATAAAGGAACATTTATTTCATGAACATTCCATGCTCTAAAAGGATATAGTTTTGCCTACTCAACATCTTGAAAGCTTTTTTTTTCCCTCATGTATTTTACATAGCTCAGCACCAGCACAAATTTTTCGTAATCATGTGACCATGTTGACATGCAGGTCATATAAATACTTCACAGAATATAAAGCAAAGCAGAAGCAGGTGCAATATGATGAGCATATGATGGTGTTTTAGCATTTATTTGTAATATATTATATTATTATTCTATTATGTTTGTGTACTATCTGATTGTCTGTGGCTTGGACACCACTAGGAAATTCCACTAGGAAATTCCACTAGGAAATTCCACTAGGGGGTGGGCGGGCGTGGACTTGGTGGCTAGCACGTTTGCCTCACACCTCCAGGTTTGGGGGTTCGATTCCTGCCTCCGACATGTGTGTGTGTGTGTGTGTGGAGTTCGCATGTTCTCCCCGTGCCTCTGGGGTTTACTCCGGGTACTCTGGTTTCCTCCCCTGGTCCAAAGACATGCATTGTAGGTTGATTGGCATTTCTAAATTGTCCGTAGTATGACAGTGTGTGTGTGTGTGTGTGTGTGTGTGTGCCCTGCGATGGGTTGCCGCTCTGTCCAGGGTGTATCCCCAATGACGCCTGAGATAGGAACAGGCTCCCTGTGGCCTGAGAATAGATCGGATAAGCGGTAGACAATGAATGAATGTTAAATCTGCTAGTCAGAGTCTGGAGTGTTTATGGTCACTGTAATGAAAAAAAATAATTACAATTTTTTTTTCTTTAGGCTAAAAGCTGAGCTCTTGGCTTAAGGTTTATTTATTTTTTTATTTTTTTTAACTGTCCGTCTTAATGAAAGGCATTAATGAAGTCTCTGGATTGATAAGTACTACTCAAACTGAATATTATAATACACTGTTGCATTATTAAACTCTTTCTTTTTTTCTTTCTTCCTTTTTTTTTTTTTCTTTCTTTTCTTTCTTTCTTTCTTTCTTTCTTTCTTTCTTTCTTTCTTTCTTTCTTTCTTTCTTTCTTTCTTTCTAGTAATATAAAATAGATAACACCCAATAATCTCTGTAAATCCTAGATATTGCTAAAATCACAGCAACAGCTGTATAATATATATATATATATATATATATATATATATATATATATATATATATATATATATATATATATATATATATTTTTTTTTTTTTTTTTTTTTTTTTACAATATAAAAGAATTTGTGTCATCGGCATTTAAAGTCTGTTTAAATAAAAGCAGTTGTTTCGATGATGTATTGATTTGTAACAGAGAAAGGGTTCCTCTGTCATTGCTTGTACTGTGTGTGTGTAAGTGTGCATGTATGATGTATGTAAAACTACGCTAAACTAGTCAGACTTGAAGAAGTCCTTAAGTAGAAGCTGTTTTTTGAAGTTGAAGTGTGAATTAATTCTTCCTGTTCTTGGGGTAAAGATCAATCAAGCTGCACTAAAAAGCCTTTCACCTGCATTTGAAGCAGGCAGGGTTGTGTTCATTTTGAGTGACAGGTGAGATTTCAAAATGTCCGTACCTTCAGCTGTACATGTGAGGGACGCATCCAGCTGTTTGTTTGCCTCCTGTGTGTGTACATGCTTCATATTAGAAAAGAAAATGTCTTCATCAGAAGCACTTGGGGAGATGTCACAAGGCCACAGCCGAGACTCATCATGGGCTGGAAGATGTTCCTTGATATAACTCAGCATCATGATTATTATACTTTTCATCATAGCCATTATAATTAAGAAGGAAAATATACACGCTTTCAAAAGCAAAAGTGGAAAAAACTGTATCTTGTTACTGTATTTTATTTCTTACCAAGTTTAAGCATGTTTTCATCACCGAGCCAGGATGTTTTGAATTTTAGATGAAGTATGGCTGCAGCAATCAACTCTGGATGGAACAGAAATCATTTCCCCAAATCGTTTCTTCAGGCCATCTAGCAGGGCATCAACTAGTGGCTTGCAGAATCTCAATGACACTCAGGTTTTCTCAAGCTTGGTGATGAGGGTGGTGACTGTAATGATCAGCCATCCCATGTGAATGTTAGATTCTCCCTGTAGAATGTGCAATGTCAGCTGGACTGTACCTAACAAAATGGAAAACAAAACAGCATTTAAAAAAAAGCATACTGTACAGACAATGGAATGGAATATACATAGATGCATTCATAGTGACAGGTTCAACAGGAGCAACACCTAGACAAACATTCACAACTCACATGGGAAGATTCAGGGGAAGACTCCTATCCCCCTCTCTGTGATCATTAAAGATTCTTACAATACGCTCCACAGTCAAATAAAAGGCGTTCCATCCTGTTGAGGCTGTACCAACTGAAGCTTGCAGCAGAAGTGGACCTTGCAATCTTATTCCAGAGAGCCTGAGACTTGGAGAATGTTGATTTTGACAGATTCTTGAAAGCCGCTGTCCTATTTGCATGATTAGCATCAACTGTAGAAATCAAATTCAACAAATGACAAGTGCACTTACGGTGCTTCGGCAGTTGGTACTGTAGGCCATCATCTTCAGCCATAATCCTTCAGCATCAATGTATTTGGCCTCATCCTCAGATCCATCATTTGTTTCTTCATCATTTACTTCCTCAGCGGCAACATTGTTATTTTTATTCTCTCCAAATAAACAAAATGGTTTAAGAAAAAGCTTTAAGAATGCTTTAAGTTGTTGTTCTTACTATTTTTTTCCAGCATCATATACTCAGAATGAATCTCATTCATTGCACACACCAAAGCATCAAACATATGGATGCCCTTTAACTGTTTGCATGCAAGACCAACTGAATGCCTCTCAAAACTGTTGGGATCCAGCCAATGTGCTATAATCCCAATAAAACTTCTTCTCCTAGCAGTCCAGCAGTCAGTTGTGGTGGCTATATATAAAGTTTTTCTCATTGCCTCCTTCACCTGCTCCTTCATAATTGCTGTAGCTTGATCAGTCTTGCACCACACAGTACTTGATCACGCAGTTGGGCTGCAATTCTTGCACGAGGCTTTGGAAAGATGGCTGTTCAACAAGAGAAAAGGGCTGGAGGAGATCTTGCACTATAAAGTTGAGGTCAGCTTTGTCAACACTTTTCTGAGATACATGCTTTGTGTCTTCAAGCCTGATCTGCTTGTAATTTGAAGATGTCCCAGCTTCGGCTTTTCTTTCAAAGGCAGCTGAAGTTAGTTCCGTGTATTTCTCCAAATGGCCGGCATGCTTTCTTTATAAAATACAGGGCATTACTTAAGTTAAATAAACGTGTTATCACAGATGTTAAAAAAAACATTTCATGATGACTTAAGGTAGGTTAATACTTAAGGTATTTTTATTACACCCTATTTGCTGAAATGTTAAATGTTTCCCTGTCTTATTGGGACTGTCCAAACATGAATTCACTGCCTTAGCAATAGGTTTCTGTATCAGAGGCTTGTAAATGCTAACCGGAAGTTGTTAAATCCTAATTAAGTTAACCTTTTTTTTTTTTAAAGTGGGGGCATGAAGCCTTTATTATCGCCACACATACATTACAGCATAGTGGAATTCTTTTCTTCGCATATCCCAGCTGAGGAAGTTGGGGTCAGAGCACAGGGGCAGCTATGATACAGCGCTCCTGGAGCGGAGAGGGTTAAGGGCCTTGCTCAATAGTGGAGCCTGGTGGTGCTGGGGCTTGAACCCCCGATCCTCCGATCAACGACCCAGAGCCTTAACCACTTGAGCCACCACTGCCCTTGTTGTACCAAAATTAATCCCAATTCACCTACAGCTAATAATATAGTTCCTGTGCAATGGATTAGAGTGAATGCAGCCAAATGGCTAAAATAATCATTAATAAAATGGTTTTCTTCCTTTAGCTAAGGGATTAGCTTAGCTAGCTTCCGTTAATTCTATGTGGTTATGCTGTTAATTATGGGTGAATTAAAAAAATCTATATAAAGATCACGGACTAACCATATCTTTAAATCAGAAACAAATTGTATTGTATTGCCAAATGAATTTTCCCATAAGAAATAATGTAAATGCAGATAATCCATTCCAGCCACGCAAAAATATTACCAATATTACCAATACGAAGCATTTTAGGCTGCTTACAAAGAACTGACCCAAGCCAAGCATTCCATGCCAAGGAAGTCATGCCACCAAGTTTGGGCTAAAAATAGAAAAGACCAACCACGCCACCAATCTGTCAACAAAAAACGCCCGAAAGGATTGGCTCTTTTGAAACAGCTGGCTTTGCTTGGCTTTCCCCTGATGAAATCAAATTTTGAACATCTCCCAGACATACATGAAACTTAAAGTTCTACAAGGAAGCTTTAGTTTTTTAGTGAGACAAATGAAGAAGTCTGTAGTATACAGTAAATCAGAAGGTAAAATTGATAAAATTTGTGAAATTTATGAAGTTACAAATTGATCAATTCTTACAGCATCTATTCATTTGAACACCACTGAACTGTGGATAGTCCTGAACTTCCACTTCTTACTCTTATGAGTTAGTTACAAGCCTCTAAGTTTGGAAATGTCTAATAATTGAATGGAAAAAAAGTGTTGACTACTGCTTTATTGGTCCTGAAAAACTATGATAGTTTGAAAAGATTAATACCAAATAACTACAGAATAAATAAATTTACATACATCTGAAATGTTGGATGTGAAGTTGGTTGAATGTCTCCTAGGAAAGTTGAGATCAAGTTACATATTAGATGAAGATCTCAGAGCACATCCTGAAGGCACTGTGATCGTATGCTATTTCAAACCGGAAAGCCTACAAACCAAATAGCAGGTAACACACAAGCCTAGAAATGAATCACGACAAGATAATGATAAAAATGTACATCCACCTACTTGCACAAAAGTTACTTTTGATCCACAATGCCCAACTGATTTCATTTGACTTTTGACTTCAGTTGAATTATGATGAATGTTACCGTTTCCCATCCTGAATTTCGTTAGCAAGCTGTCATGCATCAATATGATTATTTATGATTTGACTTCTACCCCTGATTGGATTTGCTTTTTGAGCTATTACAGTGTAATCCAATATATGATGTGGCTTAAAACATCAGCCATTAGCTATAGCAGGAGTATTAGATTGGACTGTCTGTTTAACATTAGCAGAACAATTATAGCTATGCACTCTGCGAATAAATCCATTTTTCACAGCTAAAATGATTTTTATGATGAAAAGTGAATGTAGTGTATGTGAATTATTTGATACGTGGTATATTTGTATTGTTCATATCTTAGAGGCACAAAAATACCTTTTTCCTGACACTATATATTACTATGGGCTCAAATTACATTTATTGAAAAGTGTTTATATGGTGTGTGTGTGTGTGTGTGTGTGTGTGTGTGTGTGTGTGTGTGTGTGTGTGTCTGTGTCTGTGTCTGTGTGTGTTGGGGAATCCATTTCCAATAAAACATCTTAAACATCTTTATCTTTCACCTTTTGTCATTTATATTTCATCATTATTTTGTTAGAATTCTGTTTGGGCATTGGTGGCTCAATGGTAGTTGTCTTGCCTACCATGCAGAAAGCCCGAGTTCAAACCCCAGCCACTGGATGCAGTGCTGGTCCCCAGCCTGGAAAAATGGGAGGGTTGTGTCAGGAAGGGCATCCGGTGTAAAACCTGGGCCAAGTTGTTGTACGGACCAGTTGGTCTGCTGTGGCAACCCCGAACAGGGAGTAGCCGAAAGCAACTCTAATTTGGTATAATTCTGATGGTGATATATTCTGCAGTATACCAGAGAAAATCAGACAGGTAAGACGTCACATGACATATACTGTGCAACACATAGAATTGTAGGTTGTATTAGATACACTACATTAGGAGTGAACACTACCCCTGTAGGTTTTGGTAGTTAGAGTAGCTAGGTAGAGCATTTAAACCCTGAAGATACACTACAATACCAAATCATTGAATTCTGGTGTTGTTTTTAAGGGGTTGGGCTTGGCCCCTTAGTTCCAGTGAAAGGAACTCTTAATGCTTCTTAATGCCACCAGCTCACAAAGCAAGGTTCATAAAGACATGGATGAGCAAGTTTGGTGTTGAGGAAGTTCACAGAGTCCTGACCTCAAACCGACAGAACATCTTTGGAATGAATTAGAGCAGAGACTGCGAGCCAGACTTTCTCATCCAGCATCAGTGCCTGACCAATGATCAAAAATTCCCATAAACATAAACCTTGTGGAAAGCCTTCCCAGAAGAGTTGAAGCTGTTATAGCTACAAAGGGGGGGCCAACTCCATATTAAATTCATTTGCATGTAAAGGCAGACGTTCCAGTTTTGGAATGGCTCAGAGTCTCCACTCTAATTCATCCCAAAGGTGTTCTGTCGGGTTGAGGTCAGGACTGAGTGCGGGCCAAACTCACTCATCCATGTCTTTATGGACCTTGCTTTGTGCACTGGTGCTCAATCATGTTGGAACAGGAAGGAACTATCCCCAACCTGTTCCCACAAAGTTGAGAGCATGAAATTGTCCAAAATGTCTTGGTATGCTGAAGCATTAAGAGTTCCTTTCACTGGAACTAAGGGGCCAAGCCCAACCCCTGAAAAACAACACCTGAATTCAATGATTTGGAGGGGTGTCCCAAAACTTTTGGCAATATAGTGTATTTTATTTCATTATCTTTTGTGTTGTTAGTCAGGTTTGAGGGTTAATACACAAGTTAGACTGGAGTTTTGTTTTGTTCTTTTCTTTTCTTTGACACCACTCTCGTCCCTTTTCCCTTGGGTTTTGTTACGCATTGAGCCGTCCTTTATAAATATTGTTATTATTTACTCTACTGGACTTTTCCCTTTATAATTATTATTTGCAAGCTCATCTTTTGCCTTTCATTCCTTTTTGCTTGTACATAATAAATTCAATTATTTTGTCTTTTGCCAACCACACACACTCAAGCTATTATTATCTCTGAAATGTTGCACTCTCCACCATAGATAGCATCTGGAGTCATAAGGTTTAATAGGGGCTCCTCCGGGATCATAATAGATCCTTATACTTTTTTTTGATTACGCGGTGGTACAAAATTGAGCTGAATTAAATTGAGGGTATGATGTTTTGAATGACACACCGTAGAATGTGTAGAAAGAGGTTTGTCATGATAATAGATAAATAGCAAGACAAGGCAGCCTGGTGGTGTAGCAGGTCATGTTGCTGTCTGCCTGGTTCTCATCCACAGCTCGATCTGGGTTCTCTGGGTTCTTTTCACCACATGCCAGTAGGTGGATTGGCTGTGATAATTATGTCACAGTTATGTGTAAATAATGTGCGAATGTAACATGTAAATGGTGCCCTGTGATTTCTTTAAAACCAAACAGATGTTTAATAAAGGTCACATTCAGAGGCTGAAAAGCAATGAAGATTTGTTCCTCATGTGTCTCCATCATTTCGCCCTTCAGTCTTTTATTTTAAAAAAGAACAACTCTATACTCCTGAACAAATACAATATTTTCTCAAAAATCTTTTGTTGTGTTTTTCTGTTGGCCCGCTTTTTCTCCCTGCAGCGTGATATGAGACGGTTTATAATTCACCCCATAGAGAAAGAGGCGACTTCATAAGGCATCAGTAAAAGACACCATTCGTTTCTGATCTGTCAGCACTGGCTCTCTTTTGGGCCAACTGTCTGAGAGAGTTTGTGAGAGATTCAAATCTCAGCTGAGAAGAGAACAATACAAACCAAGCTGCAAAATTCTGATGAAAGCCACAATAGTTACACGACTGTTTCCCATTTTATGATTTATCATGTAATAACAACTAATATCTGAAAAATCCTTCAAACAATATCCAAGGCCACAGGTGGCTGCAGTCTTCCGTTGCAGCCTTCGAAACCGCTGTTTCATCATGATGGCAGAATCCAGAGCGGATACAAATTTCAAGGTTGGGTCCTCAATTTCTTCAAGATGATTAGGACGGCCAACCAGAAAGAGCAGGATTAACCTTCGGTGCTTGTCTATAAAGATTAGGGTCTTACCGTGGCCTTCCAAGGTGACAACCATCCAGATGAGGTCACGAGTGACAAATCACATTCAAAATTGGTCTGAAAGCAGGAAGGGAGAATGAGCAGGGCATTTTTTAAACGCATGTGATCTACTAGAGCTGCTTTTGTACCGCTGCTACGAGGAAAATACTTTAATATGAATGTTTCTGTTATTATACAACATAAACAACATGCAACATAAAAACATAGTGTCTGAAATGTGTCTTACTCTATGTTAATTTCTTGTTTATAGAACTGTTTTATAAAAAAGAAATTAATTTTGAGTGAGTAAGTAAATCACAAAGAAGCTACACTCGCTATCTGTAATATTTATATTATATACATGTAATATTTATATTATATTTATATAATATAATATGTCTAAAAAAAAATTTTTTTATTGTTCTCATAAAACCATTTTTGCTTTGTGACACGGTGCATTATCCTGCTGAAAGAGACCACAGCCATCAGGGAATACCGTTTCCATGAAAGGGTGTACATGGTCTGCAACAATGCTTATGTAGGTGGTACGTGTCAAAGTAACATCCACATGGATGGCAGGACCCAAGGTTTCCCAGCAGAGCATTGCCCAAAGCATGACACTGCCTCCTCCGGCTTGCCTTCTTCCCCTTGTGCATCCTGGTGCCATGTGTTCCCCAGGTAAGTGACTCACACGCACCCGGCAATCCACGTGATTTAAAAGAAAATGTGATTCATCAGACCAGGCAACCTTCTTCCATTGCTCCGTGGCCAGTTCTAATGTTCACATGCCCATTGGTGCACAAGGGTCAGCATGGGCACCCTGACTGGTCTGCAGCTATGCAGCCCCATATGTAACAAACTGTGATGCACTGTGTATCCTGACACCTTTCTATCAAAATCAGCATTAACTTCAGTAATTTGAGCAACAGTAGCTCATCTGTTGGATTGGACCACACGGGCCAGCCTTCACTCTCCATGTGCATCAATGAGCCTTAGCCATCCATTACCCTGTCCCTGTTCGCTACTGTTCCTTCCTTGGATCACTTTTGATAGATTCTGACCACTGCAGACCGGGAACACCCCACAAGATCACATCACAATTTGGCCCTTGTCAAACTCGCTCAAATCCTTACACTTGCCCATTTTTCCTGCTTCTAACACATCAACTTTGAGGACAAAACGTTCACTTACTGCCTAATATATCCCACCCACTAACAGGTGCCATGATGAGGAGATAATCAGTGTTATTCACTTCACCTGTCACTGCTTATAATGTTATGGCTGATCAGTGTAAATATACATATAAAAAAACACCTTACGTCTTCATTATATTTTTACATGATATAAGAAAGAGCAAAGTAAGAAGGAACTGAATTCAAAGGAAACAAAGGCAAGAATTTATTATTTTAATGAATTTATAATTAATGCTGGGTTTTAAGCCCCTGGCTCTCTCAGTGACTTGAGTAAGAAAGGCCAAGAGATACATAGGACTATAAAGAGAGATAAAGAGTGGCATGTTTGTGAAGCAGCAGGTGTTTCAGCTCTCCTATAGATCACAAACAAATTTCAATTTCCATTCCAGACGTTTCCTCCTAGGTCAGCTCCACGCTATGCATTATTAAGCAGTGATAAGCTTATTCTCACTTCACTTCAGCTTCTCTTTCTGCCTTTATCTCAGACTAGCACGCACACAAAGTAAGAGAAGAAAAAAATTTAATTGAGAAAGAAATAATACCTTACGTAATAATAACGTAATAATTCCATGTTATAGCATTTTTGAATACTCGATTCTGATTGGTTAGACGATGTTGATTAATTTTCTATAACAGTAGCTCTAACAAGGCACTCCTTCTAATGCACTGTTGTTGCTATAGTAACAAAGGGACTTGTACAGCAGATGCTGAAAATTAAATATACGTGTAATTGTTGATATGAAATATTCTGTAAAGAAATGCTTATATTTTGACAGAATCAGAATCCAGAGGCAAAGCTGTATCTTTTGTGACACATCGTTATTCAATTCAATCCAAAAAACTTTATTTATCCCCAAGGGGCAATTTAAGGCCTGCAGAGTAGTTAAAAAAAAAGAAGTTGCTTTCAGCTGCTCCCTGTTTGGGGTCACCACAGCAGACCAGTCCGCACAACAATTTGGCAAGTGTTTTACGCCAGATGCCCCCCTCCCATTTTTTCAGGCTTGGGACTGGCACTGAATCCAGTGGCTGGGAATCGAACCCAGGCCTTCCACATGATAGGCGAGAAGCCTACCACTGAGCCACCAATGCCCCAGAGTAGTTAAACAAAAAAGATCAGTGCAAATAAAATAATTAAAATAAAATAACATAAATAAAATACAATTGTTGTATGATGATAAATGGAATAAGTCTGTTAGTGCAAAATGCTTTGAGTACACATCTGTATAAAATATCTGTAAAAGTAAACAGCTGTATAAAATATAATATCTGTAAATAAATATAAGCTGTCTAGACTGTGAAAAGGTATCGCTTAACAGCCGAAACAAATGAAGAGGAAGAAGAAGAAAGTAGAAGAAGGTGAAATAGATTGATGCATATATCAATAAATAAATTAAACTTAAAGTGAGAATATTGTTGTGCAGTATGGAAACATTGGGATGTAGCAGCAACATTACAGATATTGTCACAGCAGAGTCCGGACGTTTAGGATTTATGACGTTGAGTTTGAAGGATCCTCAATAACATACCAAGCTGCATTTTTTTCCCTTTTTTACTTATTTTATGGTATCAACTTCAAGAGGGAGAAAGACGAAAGGCTGGTTAGGGGACTACTGTTTACTGCTGTTTAAACATGATAGTGATAACATGATAGTGTTCAGTGATAACAGGAACTGACTTTTTCAGCAGGAGTTACACAAAATTAAAAATTATAAACGGATAAAAAGTATGCCATGTTGTGCTTGTGTTTTATTCCTCAAATATTATTGCTTTTATTTCATTCAGTCTATTTATCATCCACTGTATGTTGAATGTACTTCAAGACTAGATACTACAATGTTAAGAATTGATAGATAAATCAATAACAAAATTGTTATTCACAACAGAAACAATCTCTCACAGTTATCATTTACTGTGATCGGTTTGTTACCGTAACCTAGCATGTTTTTTTTTTCTTATTTAACCTTGGCTGAACAATTTTTATGAATATTTTCACAAAAATAATTGCCACTAGATCAACCAAGTTCAAAACTTTGTTAAAATAGATGATTTTTTACATTATGCATGTGTCATATTTGGGCAATGTTTCTTTGCATTTATTTTTGTTTATTTGTTAAAGATTTTGAGAATGGGAGGGCTTTTGAGAATAAAGTGGGCTTTTCATATTAGCTAATAGACATAATGTCAGATAACAGAGACTTTGTTTCAAATAAATCTGGATTTTAGTTGGATTATTTATGGGTCATGTTAAATTGGGTGAATATTAGAATGGGTTGTATGGGGCATTGGTGGCTCAGTGGTAGGTGTCTCGCCTACCAAGCAGAAGGCCTGGTTTCAAACCCCAGCCACTGGAGGCAGTGCTGGTCCCAAGCCTGGAAAAATGGGAGGGTTGTGTCAGGAATGGCATCTGGCTTAAAACCTGCGCCAAGTTGTTGTGTGGACCAGTTGGTCCGCTGTGGTGGCCCTGAACAGGGAGCAGCTGAAAGAAACTTCTATTAGAATGGGTTGTGTAGAAGTTTTATTCTGCTAATGTGATGGACTTCAGATTTGAGGTTATTTCAGGCCAATAATGGATGCTGTAAACTATTGTAAATCTGTACGTTTTGAATGTGACATCAAAAGATGAAGTTAATTATTGGAAGTTAGTAAAACATCTCCAAAAGTCCTGAGCCTTTGTGAACTGCAGAAATGTTAGAGACCATCACTAAAGTGCGGAAATTCTGAAAAGTGTAAAAAAAAAAAACACTTTTTGCATTACGAATACATTACATTATCTTGCATCATATGATTTATGAAATGTCTAATAATAACTGCACGCACGGACAAATTGATTAGTTGTTTGTTTGTACGTTTTTTCAGTTGGAAAGGATTAGAACAGTTAACACATCAGCTCTAGCACCATTATCATGATGCACTATATTGCCAAAAGTTTTGGGACACCACGCCAAATCATTGAATTCAGATGTTGCTAAAATAAGGTCCATAAAGACATGGATGAGTGAGTTTGGCCTACACTCAGTCCTGACCTCAACCCGACAGAACACCTTTGGGATGAATTAGAGCGGAGACTGCGAGCCAGGCCAAAACTGGGACGTCTGCCTTTACGTGCATATTAATGTAATATGGAGTTGGCCCGCGTTTTACAGCTATAACAGCTTCAACTCTTCTGGGAAAACTTTCCACAAGGTTCAGGAGTGTGTTTATGGGAATTTTTGATCATTCCACTGGAAGCGCATTTGTGAGGTCAGGCACTGATGTTGGACGAGAAGGTCTGGCTCACAGTCTCCTCTCTAATTCATCCCAAAGGTGTTCTGTCGGGTTGAGGTCAGGACTCTGTGAAGTTCACACCTGACTTGCTCATTCATGTCTTTATGGACCTTCCTTTGTGCACTGGTGCACAGTCATGTTGGAACAGGAAGGGGCCACTGCCCCATGGATGGATGGATGGATGGATGGATGGATGGATGGATGGATGGATGGATGGATGGATGGATGGATGGATAGTAAAATGTTATTTATTAATTGTTGTACTAGCATCTTTTTGCGATTTCTCTTCACCATAATTTATTGTTTTGCTTTGACTTTTTTCTTTTTTTCATGTTGCGTTGTATTTTAGAATATTTAAATTATTGTATATTTATTCTACACATATTTCTATTCTACTGTTATTAATTTAATCTTTGCATCATTTTATTATTCACCTATTTTACTATTTTGTTTCTTTATTTCACTTTTTACATATCTTCCTTTGCAAATGCTGTGATTCATTCAAACACGCTGAAAAACCCATCTGGAGTATGTGAGATTGAAACAGCTGATCACAGCACACCATAAAACATTTACAGATTGCCTTGAGGTGTTTATTTGCATGCTTCATCCTCATGCAATATCAGTAAAATATAGTTTCAGTGATTACCAAACCAGCATATTACATGCAAATCTGTGGCAAACCTCTCATATTGTGCATATAATTTCTGTTTTCCTGAAGAACACAGACTCAAGGTTTTCTGGTTTATTAAAGCACTCGGATTGAAAAGTGTGACTAGAATTGTGCAATAAAAGCTGCTTAGAGCTCAAAGCGTTTCAGCAGCACCTTAGGGCTTAGACATGGTGTTATTCTTCACAAAGACAGATCGAGTGAATTAAACACATTTTATTTTTTATCGCTTACTGTAGAACGTTTTGTCTTAACACAATTGCGTCAGAATCACTGGAGAGCGTTTGAGTGAAAAGCAGACCGGTGATGAAGAAAAGGAGTGGCAGGGAAAGTTATTAAAGAAAAGGAACACAAAGTTGGCTCACTTTTCCACTCTAGTATGTATGATAAGGGATATCCAGTCTGACGTGACTGTGAAGTGGGTGGAACTTAAAGCCTTTTCTAATAAAAGTTTCAGATAATGCAGAGTACATAAGCAATAAAAAAACTACAATGAAACAAACATTTCTCTGTTATATTTTGATACACTGTGTGGCCAAAAGTATATGGACACGTGACTGTCACACACATATCTGGTTTGTCCCTAAACCACTGACACACATTTGGAAGCAGAGAATTGTACAGGATGTTTTTGCATGCTATACTATTACAATTTTCCTTCACTGGATCTAAGAGACTCAAACCTATTCCACTATGCCCCTGTGCATAAAGCAAGCTCTATAAAGACATGGTTTTACAAGTTTGTAATGGAACAACTCAAGTGTCCAAAAGTCATGCTCCAAAATCTAGTTAGTTGAAATCATATTTAGTTGAAAGAAGAGTACAGGTTTTTATAAAAGCAAAGGTGGGCTAAATCTTGCCAGGGATGCATGTTCAACATGCACATACACTATATTGCCAAAAGTTTTGGGACACCCCTACATATCATTGAATTCAAGGTGTTGTTTTTCAGGGGTTGGGCTTGGCCCCTTAGTTCCAGTCAAAAGGAACTCTTAATACTTCAGCATTCCAAGACATTTTGGACAATTTCATGCTCCCAACTTTGTGGGAACAGTTTGGGGATGGCCTCTTTCTGCTCCTCTTCCTCTTCCTGCACACAAAGCAAGGTCCATAAAGACATGTATGAGCAAGTTTGGTGTGGAGGAACTTGAATGGCCTGCACAGAGTCCTAACCTCAACCCGATAGAACACCTTTGGAATGAATTAGAGTGGAGACTGCGAGCCAGGCCAAAACTGGGACGTCTGCCAAACTCGCTTATCCGTGTCTTTATGGACCTTGCTTTGTTCACTAGTGTGCAATCATGTTGGAACAGGAAAGGGCCATCCCCAAACGGTTCCCACAAAGTTGGGGGCATGAAATTGTCCAAAATGTCTTGGAATGCTGAAGTATTAAGAGTTCTTTTCACTGGAACTAAGGGGCCAAGCACAACCCCTGAAAAACAACCCCTGAATTCAATGATTTGGAGAGGTGTCCCAAAATTTTTGGCAATATAATGTATATGGAGGATATTCAGGTGTCCTTGATTTTCAGAGATTTGAAGAAATTTTCAATCAGTGAGAATAGAATACTAATATTTTAGCACCCTCTAGTGGACATTAATGTAAAAGCGTCGATGTGGAGTTCCCATAAAAGTATCATGTAAACAGTTTCTTCAAGACCTTGCAATTGTAAAAAATTATCGCAGATTTTGGCCAAGACGCGTCGTGTGACGTCATCAAAACGCGCATTTAGCCAAAGCCCTCACGGTTTACACAGTGAGTACAGCTATCATAGAAAGTAGTTATATTGTCTTAACCAGTTTTCAAGCTGCATCGATAAATAAATAAACAAATACTCAAGCTGCATTGATAGATAGATAGATAAATAAATTAAATAAATAAATAAATAAATAAATACTCAAGCTGCATCGCTAAATAAATAAATAAATAAATAAATAAATAAATAAATACTCAAGCTGCATCGATAAATAAATAAACAAATAAATAAATAAATAAATACTCAGGCTGCATAGATAGGTAGATAAATAAATAAATAAATAAATAAATAAATAAATAAATAAATACTCAAGCTGCATCGATAAATAAATAAACAAACAAATAAATAAATAAATAAATACTCAAGCTGCATCAATAGATAGATAAATAAATAAATAAATAAATAAATAAATAAATAAATAAATAAATAAATACTCAAGCTGCATAAACAAATAAATAAATAAATAAATACATACATACTCAAGCTGCATCGATAAATAAATAAATAAATAAATAAATAAATAAATACTCAAGCTGTATTGATAAATAAATAAATACTCAAGCTGCATCGATAAATAAATAAAAAATAAAAATAAAAATACTCAAGCTGCATCAATAAATAAATAAATAAATACTCAAGCTGCATCAATAAATAATTAAATAAATATATACTCAAGCTGCATCGATAGATAGATAAATAGATAAATAAATAAATGAATGAATAAATACTCAAGCTGCATCGATAGATAAATAAATAAATAAATACTCAAGCTGCATTAGGGGCTTAGGGGGCAAACACTTTTTCACACAGGGCCATGTACTTTTGGATTTTGTTTTCCCTTAATAATAAAAACCTTCATTCAAAAAGTGCATGATGTGTTTACTTGTGTTATCTTTGACTAATATTTAAATGTGTTTGATTATCTGAAACATTAAAGTGTGACAAACATGCAAAAAAATAAGAAATCAGGAAGGGGGCCAACACTTTTTCACACCACTGTATAATTCTCTAGATGAGTCATTACAACAAAGTTACAACACAAAGAGGATGGACTGATTCCCCCTTGAGGAAAAGCAGTTGAGTAAACAAACTTTTTTGACTACTTTTTTGTCAGTACAGGTGTGTGTGCCGGTGCAAATGTTTCATTATGTTTCCTCCTAAGCAGCCTCCCCGTTGTGTTCATTTTGAAATAAGCTTCAGCTGACTACATTAGTGGCACAGCTCATCACACTGAAAAGAAAAAAAATGCAAACAAAATTTTGCGATTATTAAAAGAAAATAAAGGAATTTTTAAAATCTTCTTCTTCTTCTTTCGGCTTTTCCCTTCAGGGGTCGCCACAGCGAATCATCTCTCTCCACCTATCCCTATCTTCTGCATCCTCAACACTTGCACCCACTAGCTTCATATCCTCATTAATTACATCCATATACCTCCTCTTTGGCCTTCCTCTTTGCCTCCTGCCTGGCAGCTCCATGTCCAACATTCTCCTACCAATATAAAAGGAATTTTAAAAAAAAATATTAATTTAAATTTAATTATCAGCTCACTTAAATGTTAAAGATGAAAATCCAGCAGTTGAAAAACATGTCATAAGTAGCTTTCACATGGTATAGTGTTAACTCAGTCTCTATAGGACAGTAAAGTCCCTCCAGACCGTACTCTCAGTGAGTCCTTCACGTCTCCAGTTTGCACTCTCGGAGTAGACCTGCGCCACGGGTGACGTCGTTTCTCTGGAAACCTGCAGTTACACCCGCTGTCATTGTGACAGACAGAGAAGTCACGAACCCCTGATGTGGAGATCGTCTGTCATACAACCATGTTACCCTTCACCAAGCCACCCTGCATCGTCCATCACGGACTCAGAATAGTGAGGCTTTGTTCAAAACACACTGGATGCTGCATGTATGAGTTATAACCTACATGTATGCTTAGATGTTTTCTTCAGTTGGTGAGTGTGTATGCATTGGGTCTGGCCTTGTGACGCATAGGGTGTAACAGTGTAGTCTATAAAACTGTGTCAGTTTTTTCAGCTCTGTAATCAAGTCAGATTTGAGGTACTAGAAACAAAATGTGAAATTTGGATCAATTTTCATGCAGGAGTTAGCATAATTTAGTTGTAGAACATCAGTATATTGCTATTTGGTTGATCAGTAATGTAATGAAAGAAGTGATCTGTCATCACACCATCACAGACTTTTAAGGGCTCCACTGTGACTATTTTATCCCAACACATTTTCACACTTGTGTTACTCTGTGCATTTAAGAGCGCTATCTGCTGTCATCTGTACAGATCTGTTTTGATGATGATGTGAGCATCTCATCCATTCAGTCAGTATCTAAATACAAACGGAATTCATTCAGCTTCTTCAACATTGCTGTCCGGCAACTTGATCAAATCTTGAAAAGCACATCAAGGTTTTGGACATATTTAGGCAGATTGACCTCACATTTTTCCCCAAAATATGTTTGCAAGACAGATCACCAAGATCAATAAACACATCATTCTTCTAAAACTGAATTCATGGTTTCTTAAAGTGGAGAGATGAAAGTATATTGACAAAACCCAATACTTTGCCATCTGACAGCTTTCCCAGACTACCACACATATACAGTAGCAGGAAGAAGAATGGACGTTAGTTCCTCAGGCATTAAGAACACAAGACAGCGTTGTGGTTAAGTGGAAGGCTGCTTTTAAAGGTGCTTTTGTAAAACAAGTGCAATCAGTGGGTTTAAAACTGTTAAGGATTTAAGCTGCATGGTTGAATCCATTGAAACTGTACCAAGGTTTGATTGTGAATGTCTGGTTTGTCATCTGTGTTTACGTTCTTTGAAATCTCAATCATCAAATGTGAAACGTTCCGTCTATTTTCAGTGTCAGTTATTTTGTATCAAAAGCAAGTGTATGATAACCACTGACTGTCTATTTTTCTGGTCTGTATAAACTATTTATTGAAAGCACTGTCAGTTATCCTTATTAGTTCCTCAAAATCTGAACTCAGCTGAAGGTGTATTTCCTGTCACATAAATAAGTCTTGTGCTTCAAGCCATTCATGCTGTTTTAAGTGTTTGACTGTATATGAAAAATAATGCTGCTCACCCATGCAGACATACCTAATGAAAGGGTCCTTGTTACCCGTGACTAGAGCTACAGGTTTCCAGAGAAACGATGTCGCCCGCGGCGCAGGTCCACTACAAGAGTGCAAACTGGAGACGTGAAGAGAGACTCACTGAGAGTACGGTCTGGAGGGATTTACTGTCCTATAGAGACACAGAAAAACGGGGCCCTTGGTTAATACTGTACAATGTGCAATTACTTTTTTTCCCTTGTTTTTATAATGAGTCAACTGCAGGATTTTCATCTGTAACATTTGAGTGAACAAATTTAAATGATTATATAGAAAAAGAAATGGAAACTGTAGCTTGTTCAACCTTAAATAAGGACAAAGGACATTATGAAGGAGCTCTGAAATATCATGCCCTCATCCTGCTAAATATACAGGACACAATAAATGTAATCCTTCACTGTGTGTCATGCAGAAGTAAGGTGTGTGTACAGTTGTTTCACTGTATTTTTCACTCACACCGACCACCTGATCACGTACATAACACTCAGGCATCAGAATTGACAAAAGATCTCAAAAAATCAAATGTGTTCATCCATCCATGATAGAAAAAAAAGAAGTGATGGAGCTCACAATGCAGTTCCCCACAAAATTAGCAGTAACTCTTTTATCCTGGTCAAGTTCAGAGTGGATCTGGATCCTGTCCCAGGAATACGTAGCTCAAGGCAGGAATAAACTCAGGATGACCACCAGTCCATTAAGGACACTAGATGCACTATTTATGGATCGAACCACTGGCGCCGATCGGAACTGCTTTTGTGGCGGTCGGTTTTGCACTCGGGTCTTCATCACTGAACATTTGATGGCTTCAACTGATTTGAACTATTTATAACCTGGAACAACAAAAAGTCATCATCTACTATCTCTGTTACACTCTGTGCTGATGTTACTAAGCCTTTGTATTGGTTTGTTTGCCCAGTATGACTTTTTGTCTTTCTGATTCCTGTGTTTTGCCTAACCCTCGTACTGCTGTTTGTTGATCACCTGACCTGTGCCTGCCTTTGAGGTTGATTTGACCTCACCTTCTGGACCTTTTTTCCTTGGATTCATTAAAAACTGCTTTATCTGCATTTGCATCTCTCAGAATAATTTTACACCAGCTGAAATTTAACAAAAAAACAAACAAACAAAAAAATATAGTTTAACTAACATTTTTTTATATTACATAATATTTAGGAACGCTTGTAAATTGAACATTTTTGTTATTTAATCTGTCCCTATTTAAAATAAATATTTTGGCTGAAAGGTGAATGAATATAACAGCAATAACACTAAGTTAACATTAACATTAATACCTTTGGTATTGGGACCTTTAATTATATATTTAAAAGCATACTATATCTCAAATAAAATATTGAGATGAGCCGAGTAAAAGAGTTTCGTAGAGCCGTTTAATATTCTCCGTATCATTTTAATATCTTGCTTGAAAGATTCTATTTTTCATTCACGTTATTTTCAATAATGTCATTTGTAATGTAAAGAGTATTTTGTTGATATATATCACTGTATATCAGTTCTCCCTTTATGATACAGATCTTTTCATTAAAAATTCAGAATGCACCACCAAGTACTACCACTAGAGGGAGACATAAGTCTTCTAATTTCACTTAGTAAAGAAACATAAAGCACTGGAAAGACTTGTTCCCAATACTGAAATAATTTGTATATTTTGTGCTACTCCCAGTAGTGAAGAATAAAAGCTGATCTGAATTCTGGTCCATATAATTTGCACCTTAATTCTGGTCCATCAGTTTACACTACTACACCATTAACATCATTATATTCTAGACTCTCACAGCACTTCATATTCATTAACTACTGCCAGTTTGTACATGTGTACTGTGATGGAAATACTGATGTAAATATGGCTAGATCCACAACTTCTACCTTTAATTGAACTTATTGTATTCTATATTTAGGGTTCCTAGTCCTATATTTGTGTGTGTTTATATATATAATTGCAGCTTGGCCTGTTTTGTGTACAGATTGGATGAAATGCAGTTTTTCTATATTAATATTGTCATTAAGTCATTTTGAGTTAGATTCATTTTTTGAGTCAAGCTTGTGTTTACTGTACTACCCTTCTTGGGTGTCATGTGACTTATCAAGTTTGTTTAAAAACTAGGTCAGCTAGTTCATATTAGCTACTAGGTAGCTTATGCTAACAGTAGGTGTTACACTAGTGGTTGAGTATGGTTAAGTCACACATCTTCTGAATCCAGTTTGATATTCCAAGCAACAGACAAAGATTTGGGTTGCACTGGACACTGAGGTAATGTAAATTCATCATATGACCTAGCCAAAATGTTAACAGCATAGCCTATAGCTCCTCCAAACAGACTTGTGCTTCGCTCACGTGAACAACCTGCTATGAGAATATCTGTGTTTTGCTCAACAGGTGGTGCAGTGCACACAGCCAGACTGCACTGCTAGCCAGAGAACTTTTCGCAACTTCATACGCACAACTTCTCGGAATCTCATATGCACATAATGCATGATACTTACATATACAACCATTAGAGTGTCCTCCTGTACACCTGCACATTCATGCTGTTATCTAATTAACCAATCATGTGGCAGCAGCACAATGCAAAAATCGTGCAGATACAGATCAAAAATTTAAGTAACAGCATAAATGTGCAGGTATTCCTAATAAACTGGACAGTGATCCATTAACACTGATGTCTTGATCAGAAGTTTTCAATGTATATTTTTTTAGGTCAAGGAGCAGATCTGGAAGGTTCATGGGCATAGAGTGTGTGGGATGTTTGGATACTGTCGCCTTACCACCGTTGCAAGTTGCTCAGGTTTGCTGACTGTGAAGTGGTTGGACGCTTAATGTCCCAGGAAGCCTTCATGTCTGTCACCTTCTGGCTCTCCCTTTTAGTTATGCTGTCATAGCTAGTTCTGCCGGAGTCCCTGCCTGCACTTTACACATAACCTACATTGTCCTTAGACATCACATGATCACAAGCATACTTAATATCTTTCTGTCTCTCTCAATGTAAATGTCCTGCAGCAGCACTTGGATAGGAATCTGATAAAAGGTGTAGTATTATTAGTGATTAAAATTAGAATACATTTTATCTATATAAATGCCATCACATTATAGATGATAGAGTTCATAAACAGGAAGGTCAACACATTTATACATTTCTGCAATTAAAGAAAAAAATGTTTCCTTATGTTTCTTTCTGTGGCGCATCAGTGCTGATCAGAATGATTTTATTATACAATCAGTGCTTTAAGTCTTTTAAAATTACTCCAGACCTGCAACAGTAATATTATACACTTTTAAAAAATACATTTTTAAGTATTTCATATTTGGTGTATCTTAATTCTTCTAGTTCTGTGCTAGCAATTGAAAGGTTTTAGGCTCAAGTCCTAGGGCTGGGGAAAGCCACACTTGCATCCTGTTATCTAACAAGCAGAATATTTTCAGAGTAAATTTTGAGACCAATTAATCTGTCAAGATTCCTGGGCATCCTGAGAAATTTTTTTCCTTTTCTATGAATACAGTATATATACAATATTGCTGCAAAAACTTTAGATGTATGACATATTCTCTACAATTCTGTGCGAGATTATGGCTGTGGGAAAGGGGCACTCTGATTTGACATAAAAACCCAGACACCTCAGAGCTCATGTCTTTTTTCGGGGGAAGTTTGTAAAAAACGAAAATTAATATGTAATTATTAAGACTAGCTTTTAATATTCATTTCATTTTAAATAAATTAATATTAATTAATTTTTTAAAGAATTAATGAATTAACATGGAAAACGTATATATCTATTCACACTGTATTTATACGTATACATACATTACTTATATATGTTTTACTATGGATTTATTATTTAAATGTTATACATGGTATATATGTTATATAATATAATCTATATTCAAATGACATGAAAAAGCTAAAATATTCAAGAAATCTATTGTATTATATAATTTCATTTTATTTTATTTTAATAAAATAATATAATCTCTATAAGGCTGAATGAGTAATTGAGTCCTGGAGGAAACAGCGCGTGCTACTTACTATTAGCTGTGACGTCACGTATCATAGCAACGGGATGCTTTTTTTTTAAAAAGTTTTTGAAGATCGCAAGCTTTGGATTACACTCGTGACTTTACTCTGCGATCATTTCTACACGGATTTTACTCTACGATCATTTCTGCAACACTTCTCAGCGATGAGCCAACGGAGAGACGAAGCACCGCAGCTCCAGGAGGAAGGACCTCAGACCGGAGGGAGCGGACTGCCTGACAGCAGCGGTAAGTTACCGAGTTTTTTCCCTCTTCACTTCAGTACGAGCTTTAAACACCGAAAAATTGTTGAAACTTTAAAAACCCGATGATTTCTTTATTCAGCAAAAAACGTGAAAGTAATAAGAAAGAAAAGAGTGGGTAGGAATAAACCGCTTGGCTAATGACTTAAGATCATGCTAATTACCCTAGCCTAATTAGCCTAATATTAGCCGGCTTGGTTTTAGCGAATCGTTAGAGCGGTTTATTAGTTAAGCAAAGTCAGATAGGTGCTTGGAGTAAATTATTTAAGTAATACTGGCAGCTTAGGTGTGTTTTTACTAGTTAGAAAAGTCAGTAATGATAAATACTTTTTTTCCCTTTTCTTTTATTTTTTTTTTTTTTTTACCTTAACATAGGAAAAAGTAACAGGTTTAAAATCGGAAAGGCAAAATAACAAAATTGCCTAATTTTATTTTTTTTTAATCTAGAATTTTATGTGAAAAATTAGGGGAAAATAGTGAAAACACCTTTTGAGTTTGATTACTGGGGAAACCCAACAAGATTTTTAAAAATTAGAAAATTCTCTAACGTTTTTGTTTTGAATGTTTTTTGGAAATTTTTTTAATGTGTGTTTTTCATTTTAAAGCACAAAGAGACTCCTTTTTGGGGTTAGTTTCATAATATAACAGTGAAATACTGTACAAGGAAAAAATAAAAATTTCCTCGTAAAACAGTGCTGAAAAATAAAAGGTTTTCTGGTATGAGTAGGAGCTTTTCCCCCTTTAAAAGGAAACCACAGGAAAACTCCATTCCGCAGGTCCGAACTCCACCTAACACCGTGGAGAGAAAGAGATGGGAACACGAAGAGGACAAATGAAGATGCCCCTCCCAGAAAGACAGTTTTGGAGAAAGAGGATGAGGGCTGGGGTTATTACTGGGAGCTCTTCCTCTTCATGGAGCTCATCTATTTTGGACTCCATTCCCAGCATGGATGCGCACTCCAGCAGTGAGCATTTCTGGGGGGAAGGAAAAGGGGGATGGAAACAATGATGAGGAGGACAGTGATGAAGAGGCCCCCCCAGGAAAAGACAGCATGTGGAGCAGGAAGATGATGTGCATGAGCTCAGTAATCTGGGGAGCAGTTCATCCTCTTCATGGAGCTCATTTTATTTTGGACTCCACTCCCAGCATGGATGGCACTCCAGCAGTGAGCATTTCTGTGGGAAGTTGAAAAGGGGATGGAGACGAGTGATGAGGAGGACAGTGATGAAGAGGCCCCTCCCAGGAAAAGACAGCATGTGGAGCAGGAAGATGATGTGCATGAGCTCAGTAATCTGGGGAGCAGCTCATCCTCTTCATGGAGCTCATCTATTTTGGACTCCATCCCAGCATGGATGGCACTCCAGCAGTGAGCATTTCTGTGGGAAGGAAAAGGGGGATGGAACATGATGAGGAGGACAGTGATGAAGAGGGCCCTCCCAGAAAAAGACAGCATGTGGAGCAGGAAGATGATGTGCATGAGCTCAGTAATCTGGGGAGCAGCTCATCCTCTTCATGGAGCTCATTTTATTTTGGACTCCATTCCCAGCATGGATGGCACTCCAGCAGTGAGCATTTCTGTGGGAAGGGAAAAGGAGATGGAAACAATGATGAGGAGGACAGTGATGAAGAGGGCCCTCCCAGGAAAAGACAGCATGTGGAGCAGGAAGATGATGTGCATGAGCTCAGTAATCTGGGGAGCAGCTCATCCTCTTCATGGAGCTCATCTCCTATTTTGGACTCCATTCCCAGCATGGATGCGCACTCCAGCAGTGAGCATTTCTGTGGGAAGAGGAAAAGGAGGATGGAGACGAGTGATGAGGAGGACAGTGATGAAGAGGGCCCTCCCAGGAAAAGACAGCATGTGGAGCAGGAAGATGATGTGCATGAGCTCAGTAATCTGGGGAGCAGCTCATCCTCTTCATGGAGCTCATCTATTTTGGACTCCACTCCCAGCATAGATGCGCACTCCAGCAGTGAGCATTTCTGTGGGAAGAGGAAAAGGAGGATGGAAACGACTGATGAGGAGGACAGTGATGAAGAGGGCCCTCCCAGGAAAAGACAGCATGTGGAGCAGGAAGATGATGTGCATGAGCTCAGTAATCTGGGGGCAGCTCATCCTCTTCATGGAGCTCATCTATTTTGGACTCCACTCCCAGCATGGATGTGCACTCCAGCAGTGAGCATTTCTGGGGGAAGTTGAAAAGGAGGATGGAGACAAGTGATGAGGAGGACAGTGATGAAGAGGCCCCTCCCAGGAAAAGACAGTATGTGGAGCAGGAAGATGATGTGCATGAGCTCAGTAATCTGGGGAGCAGCTCATCCTCTTCATGGAGCTCATCTCCTATTTTGGACTCCATTCCCAGCATGGATGCGCACTCCAGCAGTGAGCATTTCTGTGGGAAGAGGAAAAGGAGGATGGAAAAACTGATGAGGAGGACAGTGATGAAGAGGGCCCTCCCAGGAAAAGACAGCATGTGGAGCAGGAAGATGATGTGCATGAGCTCAGTAATCGGGGGAGCAGCTCATCCTCTTCATGGAGCTCATCTATTTTGGACTCCACTCCCAGCATGGATGCGCACTCCAGCAGTGAGCATTTCTGTGGGAAGAGGAAAAGGAGGATGGAAACGACTGATGAGGAGGACAGTGATGAAGAGGGCCCTCCCAGGAAAAGACAGCATGTGGAGCAGGAAGATGATGTGCATGAGCTCAGTAATCTGGGGAGCAGCTCATCCTCTTCATGGAGCTCATCTCCTATTTTGGACTCCATTCCCAGCATGGATGCGCACTCCAGCAGTGAGCATTTCTGGGGGAAGAGGAAAAGGAGGATGGAGACGAGTGATGAAGAGGCCCCTCCCAGGAAAAGGTTATGTAATCTGGGGAGCAGCTCATCCTCTTCGTTGACCTTATCCCCTACTTTGGAGCTCATCCCCACTATAGATTCTTCAAGCAGTGATTTCTGGTGGAGGATGATGATGAGAAGGAGGGAGCTGATGAGTGGTGAGGAAGTCACCAATGATGAAGAGGTTCCTCATGCAAGATGGGAATCTGTGGAGCCAGAGGATGATGAGTTTGAGGTGTTTGAGGACATTGGAGAGGAGCTCATCTCCTTCGAGCAGCTTATCCTCTTCTTTGGAGCTTATGTCCTTCATAGATGGTTCCACTGGCTATCAGTTTTCTGCGTGGGTGAGCCGGTATGAGGACCTCGATGACATGTCAGCGTATGACGACAAGCCTCATCAGAACGTTGAAGTTAGAGTGCCTCAAATCTTGCTTGTCTTCATCACCATCAACATCATTAGTCTGGACCCGGCTGGAGATCTTTCCATTTACCTCCTTATTATTCCCCTCCTTTTTCTCACTACTTAATCTGTGGTAAGTATATTTGGCATGTATCTAAATCTCTGGTAAGTATTTCACTTCTAGGTTCCACAAATCTGTCTTTTTAAAAATCTGTGCTCAGTATTTCCCCTCCAGAATTAGTCGTTTTTTAATCTGAGGTAAGTATTTCACCCCTCTTAACCACGTGGGTTGGTAAGGACCACTTCGATACCTTATGTTTTGTTGTCATGAGGTCATTGTTTCCATTCTTCTTCCCGTCTAATGGATGCTGGACCTCAGATACACCTTTCAGTGTAGCAGTTACAGTGGTCGGGGCACCTGTCTCCAAAGTTGCTGCTAGCTGTCCTCCAAATTGCTGTCCTCTTGCACAGTACAGCACTTGGCTCTCAGTCCCTTATTCCCCATTCTTCAGCAGGGTGATCAATCTGTGTATTCTTTATAGCAAGCCACCAAGTTAGCTGGTTTCCATTATACACAGATTTGACCCAGATCAGAGTGTCTAATGAGCCTTGCTACAGGATACCAAGGAACAACACTAGCTCTGTGTTATCTGCTTTGACACTGAATAGCTCTGGTCCTGAGTGCTTTCTTCACAGTGATGCTGATGCAGCATGGCTGCCAGAGCAGTCGAGTCGACTCTGACTCAAGTGTCGCAGAGTTAAAAACCTTTTAATTGTGAATGTCCAATGCCCAACTCCAACTGATAAACAGACTGTAGCTGCACCTAGGAGATATTACTGGAAGAGGTTTCTGAGAGATATTTCTACTATCTGAACCTCATTATTGATGTCTACCTTCATCAGCTTTTGTATCAGCCTGAAGGAAATGGCAGTGGGCCAAATTGGACTAAATGCTGACAAGCAGCCTTGCTTTTGCACAGTGCTGCTCATAAAGGTTTTCCCTGTGCTTAATTGTAAAACTATTGTGTTTTGACATGCACAGGCTCTGCAGTCCGACACATTATGAGCAGGTTTCCTTGGACACATGCCTAATTTAGACACTTGCCACGCTTCACTTTTCTAGTAGAGGCATTTCTGCTGTGCAGTCATACGAATGGCACACGTCCATGTTATGCATATTTTTATGCTTCTAGTGATCTTGATCACAGAGGTTTTTTTTTTGGTTTGCCTTCCAAGTATAGACCAATTCAAAGTCTTTCAGCCTCTATAGCACCATGGGTGTGCTGGGAATGCGTGCAAGTGTTTCTTGGTGAAAGTTGATACACTTTCTCAAATCTGTGAAAGGCTGGTAGGGCTCAGGTGATAGTCACCAATGACAAACTGATTCATTGTCAGCTGTAGTTCTGTCTGGCAGAGCTGATCAATCCGCTACGTCGGGATTCACAGGAGTCCACATCACAGCGCCGTGCATGGTGTTTAAACTTGTCACAGCCTTTCTAAAGGTACTAAGACGTCTTTTTCAGCCACACTTACCTATGAGTCTGTTGTGGCATCTCACGCATGTGATTTCCCCCTTACAGGGTTACCAGTGCCAGACTATTCATATACATCATCTCATGACTGTATTAAAAATCTTGGTGTGCTTGCAGAGGTATCGACATGATTCTTACCACCCACACTAGCCTTATCTGTGAATTTTAGCTATTTTTTATAACAAATTAATGCAATAAAAATTGTTAATTCTGTCATTTTAAAAATACATAAACATATCAATTGCTATATACATTATAATATTAAGACTTACTTTATATGTCCGTTAAATGTGTAGACTTTGTACAGTAGGATTTGTATTGTGTATTTAGGATATATGTAAGAGTATAATGTATAGTTATCAAATTTGTATATATTAAATATTTAAGCTAGACATATTTGTGTTAAATATGTAGTACATTATATGTAAGTATGTGATAGTTAATAAATGTAGTATTTTTTATGTTTCCTTTATTGCAAATTTGTATATATTAAATGTTTAGGTTAGTCATGTTTGTGTTAAATATGTAGTATGTAATATGCGATAGTTAATAAGGTTTGTGATAGTTAATAAACATAGTTTCTTTATTATTCCTTTATTGCATTTGTTTTAGAAATAAATCTGAAATATTCAATAAATTCCAATTATTTTTTTTTCAAAACTAATAAGACTCAAGTGTCTCTTTTCTACACTATAAGCACTTCTCATTGTTTTCACATGTAATTACAGTGCTGGTGTTGAGAAGTAATTATATGATGTTATGTGTAATAAACCCTTGTCAATAAACAGTAACATCAACACTGCATCTAAGAAAACATTAAACCATCTTTTTTTTATATTTCTTACTTTTTTTGCTATATTGTTATTAAATATGAAACATGGTTAAGTTTCTTTTTTCATAAATTTTAGAAATTGGCAAATACACAATTATAATGCACACATGATAATGGCATGAAGACATTAAGGACATTTTAAAGCTATACTCGTATTTATTTTAAATCAATCATTTGTAATCTATAATTTGGGTAATGTGGTTCTACCTTCAAAGCTTCATCAGTGAATATCACTCAGTGAAAATAAAGAAAAAATTAGATAAAATATTCATTTAATTGTTCCAATGACTACTGTGAAGTCTACACATAATAATACACACTATCACACAGTATAACAGACTGAAAATACAACAATTCCATCTGCAGTTTTAAATAGATTTAGGATGAACTTCACTTTCACCTGGTGGATCTCATCACTTCCTGGTGTATCATCACCTGGCAGATCTTTATTTCCAGAAGACGGGAGGAAGATTTCATTTAAAGTGCAGGTGTAAAAGAGCAGTAAGGAGACACTGATTTGACACACACACACACACACACACACACACTTAACTGAAACCTTCTCATCTGTATCTTTTCCACTCAAAGCTGAGTAGGACGAGGGGGTTAAAATGTATATACACAGACCTTTTTGTACACTTCTCTGTTACAGATGTGAAAGTGTGTGTAGTGTTGTTTCAAAACGTTCAGTGAGTAAGTGAACATCGCAGCACATACAGCTTATAATCACTGCATCCCTAAATGCACTTCAAGCAAACATCTGCACTTGAGATCATTTCCCACTGATCTTCTTACAGAAGGAAATGGCTTTGTGCTATTCTCTGGGAGAAGGGTGAACATTTTAAGGGCAGCATGTACGCCTGGAGCCAGTATTCAAAAACCCCTGTTTTAAATGGCTGAACATGAGCAGATCAAACATCTCTTGTCAGGCAAAATGTTTTTGACAAACTCATTTTACATTTTGCAATTTTACATAAAAGTCATCAGACAAAAAAAAAAAAAAAAAAAAAATTTTTTATATATATATTATATATGTTTTTGTGTGTGTGTGTGTGTGTGTGTGTGTGTATTGTTAAATAGTCACTAAAATCTTTAGCATGTTATTTATTTATTTGTAAATAACCCCCATCCAGTACATCTTAATGTTTTTGCTCATAATTTAAAGTATAGTGAAGAAATATTCCCACTGTGAGTCTGTTACAGGTGTTCATTCTCATATTTACACGTCCTCTTCACATCCTCTTCTATTATTACAATACAACAATCAGACATAACATTACGACCACTGGCAGGTGAATTGAATAACATGATTATCTCCTCATCATGACACCTATTAGTGGGTGGGATATATTAGGCAGCAAGTGAACATTTTGTCCTCAAAGTTGATGTGTTAGAAGCAGGAAAAATGGGCAAGCGTAAGGATTTGAGCGAGTTTGACAAGGGCCAATGGTTTGATGAGCACAACAATGAATTTGAGGTGTTGACTTGGCCTCCAAATTCCCCAGATCTCAATCCAATCGAGCATCTGTGGGATGTGCTGAACAAACAAGTCCGATCCATGGAGGCCTCACCTCATAACTTACAGGACTTAAAGGATCTGCTGCTAACATTCTGGTGCCAGATACCACATCACACCTTCAGGGATCTAGTGGAGTCCATGCCTCAACGGGTCAGGGCGGTTTTGGCAGCAAAAGGGGGACTGACACAATATTAGGCAGGTGGTCATAATGTTATGGCTGCTCGGTGTATATGCTCTATTAACTTCATTCACAGACCAGCATATGCCCAACCCCTGCTCTTCTCCATTCTGAAAATGATATGACACAAAAGAGTGAGAAAGATTTACATTATTGTCACTGAAGTATGAATATGGACACAGCAAACTAGCTCCAATCCAATCTGTAATAAAACATTTACACTGTTTCTTATGCATACAAAATTCACATTCTACGCATTCTACATTCAACAATTTTAAATATAGTCCACTTGGATAAGTGACACTAATTAAATATGTGAATGAAACATGAATGTCAAGTTACAATATCTCTCGACTTTTGAATGAACAAAAAGCATGAATAGACAAATTACAGATACAGAATGATTTCCTCAGTTTCTTTTTTATGAGTGTACACAAATTTGAATAAGTGAAATACGAAGCTAATAATTTATACCAAGCTAATAACTTTAGACAATAACCCATAAGCGTTCTAGCGACTCCGACCAATCCCTGCACTTGTTGTTTCTCTGAAGCTCCGCCTCCGTGCTGGTGGCTTAGTCGCTGTTTACTAGTGACGAGAACTCCGACTCTTTTCAGTGAATCAGAGGGATCGGTTCAGTTCACCTATAAGAGCCGAGTCCTTCGACTTCCAAATGGCTCCCAGTTGTGGATTTTTTTTATTTTTATCCTTAAACCGACCAAAATGATGGTTTAATGATATCGTCTATGGTCTACTACCAGATGATGAAGTAAATAAGAATTAAATTGATTATTCATTCATTCATTCATTCATTGTCTACCGCTTATCCGAACTATTCTCGGGTCACGGTGTATCCTGCCTTGATGCCCAATGACGCCTGAGATACAGTGGGGCAAAAAAGTATTTAGTCAGCCACCAATTGAGCAAGTTCTACCACTTAAAAAGATGAGAGAGGCCTGTAATTTTCATCATAGGTACACTTCAACTATGAGAGACAGAATGAGAAAAAAAAATCCAGAAAATCACATTGTCTGATTTTTAAAGAATTTATTTGCAAGTTATGGTGGAAAATAAGTATTTGGTCAATAACAAAAGTTCATCTCAATACTTTGTTATATACCCTTTGTTTGCAATGACAGAGGTCAAAAGTTTTCTGTAAGTCACCACAAGGTTTTTACACACTGTTGCTGGTAGTTTGGCCCATTCCTCCATGCAGATCTCCTCTAGAGCAGTGATGTTTTGGGGCTGTCGCTGGGCAACACGGATTTTCAACTCCCTCCAAAGATTTTCTATGGGGTTGAGATCTGGAGACTGGTAGGCCACTCCAGGACCTTGAAATGCTTCTTACGAAGCCACTCCTTCGTTGCCATGGCGGTGTGTTTGGGATCATTGTCCTGCTGAAAGACCCAGCCACGTTTCATCTTCAATGCCCTTGCTGATGGAAGGAGGTTTTTACTGAAAATCTCATGATACATGGCCCCATTCATTCTTTCCTTTACACGGATCAGTCGTCCTGGTCCCTTTGCAGAAAAACAGCCCCAAAGCATGATGTTTCCACCCCCATGCTTCACAGTAGGTATGGTGTTCTTTGGTTCTCAGCATTCTTTCTCCTCCAAACACGACAAGTTGAGTTTTTACCAAAAAGTTCTATTTTGGTTTCATCTGACCATATGACATTCTCCCAATCCTCTTCTGGATCATCCAGATGCTCTCTAGCAAACTTCAGACGGGCCCGGACATGTACTGGCTTAAGCAGGGGGACACGTCTGGCACTGCAGGATTTGAGTCCCTGGCGGCGTAGTGTGTTACTGATGGTAGCCTTTGTTACTTTGGTCCCAGCTCTCTGCAGGTCATTCACTAGGTCCCCCCGTGTGGTTCTGGGATTTTTGCTCACCGTTCTTGTGATCATTTTGACCCCACGGGGTGAGATCTTGCGTGGAGCCCCAGATCGAGGGAGATTATCAGTGGTCTTGTATGTCTTCCATTTTCTAATAATTGCTCCCACAGTTGATTTCACACCAAGCTGCTTACCTATTGCAGATTCAGTCTTCCCAGCCTGGTGCAGGTCTACAATTTTGTCTCTGGTGTCCTTTGACAGCTCTTTGGTCTTGGCCATAGTGGAGTTTGGAGTCTGACTGTTTGAGGTTGTGGACAGGTGTCTTTTATACTGATAACGAGTTCAAACAGGTGCCATTAATACAGGTAACGAGTGGAGGACAGAGGAGCCTCTTAAAGAAGAAGTTACAGGTCTGTGAGAGCCAGAAATCTTGCTTTTTTGTAGGTGACCAAATACTTATTTTCCACCATAATTTGCAAATAAATTCTTTAAAAATAAGACAATGTGATTTTCTGGATTTTTTTTTTTTATTCTGTGTCTCATAGTTGAAGTGTACCTATGATGAAAATTACAGGCCTCTCTCATCTTTTTAAGTGGTAGAACTTGCTCAATTGGTGGCTGACTAAATACTTTTTTGCCCCACTGTAGGCACAGGCTCCCTGTAAATTGATTATATTTATATAAAATAAATGTAAAACCAGCAAGAGATTTCTGCATTCAAAAATACATTAAGGATGCTTGCATTAACTTTATTGTGCCTGCTATGTCTGCAATCAACATTTATTCAAATTTCAAGATGATTTCTATATGTTTATCCTATACATGACGTTATTACAACAAAAAGCAGTGCAGTCGGAACCTCTGCCTCAATCACACACACTGTGAACTGACTCTCAGTCTTGACACTGGGCCAAACCACTCAGATGTTGATTAGCAGGATTAGAGCATCATGAAAACAGAACAGAATCTACGTTTTTCCCTGCTGTTTAATAAATAAGAAATAAACAAATAATTCAAACAATTCAAACAATACCACGACACCTCCGATATGCGAATCGACCCAAAATTTTCAGTGTAAAGACAGATTCATCCTCAAGCAGACCCGCAGCACCTGCTGCAGTGCTACACCTGCTATTGCTGTTTCAGGACATACTGCCCCTTTATGGCCCCTAGTTTCAAAAGTATAATAGTGCCTATTGAGAGCATGAGGAAACAAACAGCTGCAGATTCAGGATATGCTGAGATGTTATTTCTTGTGCCCCTTATAGAGAGATGGACAGTAATATCACTACTCAAAAATGAGTAGAAGTGTTTGATAAAAGAATAACATCACATCCATCCATTTTCTGTACCATTTATCCACAAAGGTCAAGAATTCAAGTCAAGAATCTTTTATTGTCATTTCAACTACATATAGCTAACACAGTACACAGTGAAATGAGACAACATTTCTCCAGGACCATGGTGCTACATGAAACAACATAATGACATATAGCTACCGAACAAAAACCACAACACAGAGCTAGGGCAGAAAGTTTGTCCTAGCTACATAAAGTGCAACATGTGCAACTTTAGGACAACAATAGTCTGTTTTGGGTGGGGAAGAAGGGGAAAATGGAAGGAGGGAAAAAGAGAAAAAAAGGAGAAGAAAAGAGAGAAAAGAGAAGAATAGAAAGAAAGAAAGAAATAAAAGGAGAGATAGAGAGCCACATGTGATTTATATGCGCCTGTTCTGTCATTTTTTTTTTAAACTTGCTTTTTTACCCAAAATCCACAAAAGATTCAAGTCCCCCTCCCATCAAGACTGACACGGTTCTGTCACGGATGCACCGACCACAGCCACTCAACCACGCCCCCAATCACCGGAGTTCTAGCACTGTCACCTGCACCCAATTACCAGCGCACTATTTAGCTCCCTCACTCCATTTAGTCATTAGCTAGTATTATGGTTGCTTCCTCAGAGATTTCTCTTCCTGACTGGGCTCTGTGGATCAATCGTCTATGACAACAACATAATATAAATAATTGATAAATTATTATAAAATATTAACCATGTTACGGGGTGCAAGATCCCCCGATGGACCACTAGGGGGCCTTCAGCAGGGGTTTTGTTTATTCAGTCATGTGTTCGTTTTAGCCACGCCTCTTCCTAATGTGTTTCCGCCTTTGTTCACCTGTTCCCAATGTGTCTCTGATTATGTTCCTTATTTATAGTGGCCGTCTGTCTGCGTTAGGTTGCTAGTCCTCGTCTTTATGTAATGTCTGTGTGGATGCATGTTCTTTTGTTTAATAAACCCCTGTCTGCCGTCTATCTCCGAGTTGGGTCTGATTCCTCTACACCGGCACGACCAGCGTGCTTCAGAAAGCTCAGCGTTTTTGACAAACCAAGTATAGAAATCTATAAACAAAAAACTATCAATATTTATATTATTAAATATATTATATTATATATATATATATATATATATATACACATACATACACACACACACACACACACAACTCAATATATTAGAATGTCATGGAAAAGTTTATTTATTTCAGTAATTCAACTCAAATTGTGAAACTCGTGTATTAAATAAATTCAATGCACACAGACTGAAGTAGTTTAAGTCTTTGGTTCTTTTAATTGTGATAAGACCAATAAAAAACATTTTTAGTGAATTGTTGGCCTTCTGGAAAGTGTGTTCATTTTCTGTACATGTACAATACTTGGTAGGGGCTCCTTTTGCTTTAATTACTGCCTCAATTCGGCATGGCATGGAGTGAGGAGTTTGTGGCACTGCTGAGGTGGTATGGAAGCCCAGGTTTCTTTGACAGTGGCCTTCAGCTCATCTGCATTTTATGGTCTCTTGTTTCTCATTTTCCTCTTGACAATACCCCATAGATTCTCTATGGGGTTCAGGTCTGGTGAGTTTGCTGGCCAGTCAAGCACACCAACACTATGGTCATTTAACCAGCTTTTGGTGCTTTTGGCAGTGTGGGCAGGTGCAAAATCCTTCTGGAAAATGAAAACATCTTCAAAAAGCTGGTCAGCAGAAGGAAGCATGAAGTGCTCCAAAATTTCTTGGTAAACGGGTGCAGTGACTTTGGTTTTCAAAAAACACAATGGACCAACACCAGCAGATGACATTGCACCCCAAATCATCACACACTGTGGAAACTTAACACTGGACTTCAAGAAACTTGGGCTATGAGCTTCTCCACCCTTCCTCCAGACTCTAGGACCTTGGTTTCCAAATGAAATACAAAACTTGCTCTCATCTGAAAAGAGGACTTTGGACCACTGGGCAACAGTCCAGTTCTTCTTCTCCTTAGCCCAGGTAAGATGCCTCTGACGTTGTCTGTGGTTCAGGATTGGCTTAACAAGAGGAATACGACAACTGTAGCCAAATTCCTTGACACGTCTGTGTGTGGTGGCTCTTGATGCCTTGACCCCAGCCTCAGTCCATTCCTTGTGAAGTTCACTCAAATTCTTGAATGGATTTTGCTTGACAATCCTCATAAGGCTGCGGTTCTCTCGGTTGGTTGTGCATCTTTTTCTTCCACACTTTTTCCTTCCACTCAACTTTCTGTTAACATGCTTGGATACAGCACTCTGTGAACAGCCAGCTTCTTCAGCAATGAATGTTTGTGGCTTACCCTCCTTGTGAAAGGTGTCGGTGATTGTCTTCTGGACAACTGTTAGATCAGCAGTCTTCCCCATGATTGTGTAGCCTAGTGAACTAAAGTGAGAGACCATTTTGAAGGCTCAGGAAACCTTTGCAGGTGTTTTGAGTTGATTAGCTGATTGGCATGTCACCATATTCTAATTTGTTGAGAGAGTGAATTGGTGGGTTTTTGTTAAATGTGAGCCAAAATCATCACAATTAAAAGAACCAAAGACTTAAACTACTTCAGTCTGTGTGCATTGAATTTATTTAATACACGAGTTTCACAATTTGAGTTGAATTACTGAAATAAATGAACTTTTCCACAACATTCTAATTTATTGAGATGCACCTGTATATATTAAAGCACACACCTAAATATGCAATATCCCAAAACTTATTAATAATGAGTAATCCAAGAAGACATTAACATCAAATCAAGAAGCTTTTATTGTCATTTCAAACATATATAGCTGACACGATGCACAGTGAAATGAGACAACATTTCTCCAGGACCCTGCTGCTACATCAAACAACACAACAACACAGAGCAACAAAACAACACAGAGCTAAGGACAGAAAGTAAGTTGTTCTAGCTACATGAAGTGCAACGTGTGCAACTTGGTGCAAACAGACAATATAGAACAACACAGTACAGGACAGATACACAAAATACACAATAAAGACAGAATAGCTGACCAGTATGCATTCTTCAGTGTATAAGCAGTGCAGTGTGCAAAATAGGAGTAAATAACTGTAAATAAGAGGGTTCTTGTAAACATATACGTATAGCAATAACGTGCAAATACAATTCAAATAATACATTACATGTACCCTAACAATAAATACAAGTGACAAATTATAAAATAGCAATATATTAAACTATAAACAAAACAGAAATACTATTTAAACATCAAATATTTACATATAAAATACTGTATGCATATAACTTTGTAAAAACACAAAAACTATGTGCAACATATCTATACTTTCTTTATTTCTTTGAGCCACTGATCTTTTGTCATTGTCTCTGCCACTGGACAGTAAATTCTGCCCTTGTACTGGCTATGTCTAGTTACTGATGTCCTATTACGACAACACTTTCTGCAAGTGTTGTCCTTCCACTCACCTAATGTGTGTATGTGGATGATGTGGCACAGGTGGTTGATGTGGCACAGGTTGGAGTGCTAGTGACTGAGAGTCCAGGGTCAACAAACACAGCGAATGTGGGTTTGCTGTGGGGACCATGCTTGACAGAAGTGCCGGACCCGATGGGAACAGCACCAGCTTGCCCCAGGATGCCTAAAACAACATGATGAATAAAATATACATTAACAGTCTACATTTATGGCAGTAAAATTTAAGCAATGGCTAAAGTGTTCAGGTGAGACATTTCAAATATAATATACTGAGATATTCATTCATTGTCTACCGCTTATCCGATCTACACTCAGGTCACGGGGAGCCTGTGCCTATCTCAGGCGTCATTGGGCATCAAGGCAGGATACACCCTGGACAGAGTGCCAACCCATCGCAGGGCACACACACACACTCTCATTCACTCACGCAATCACACACACTACAGACAATTTAGAGATGCCAATCAACTTACAACGCATGTCTTTGGACTGGGGGAGGAAACCGGAGTACCCGCAGGAAACCCCCGAGGCACGGGGAGAACATGCAAACTCCACACACACGGCGGAGGCGGGAATCGAACCCCCAACCCTGGTGGTGTGAGGCAAACGTGCTAGCCACTAAGCCACCGTGCCCTACTAAGATATTTACGTACCAAATTCTCCTCAATAACTTGAGTGTGAGAATCTGGAGAAAAGTGATGACTGTCCACTGCCAATTGAATCATGTGGCACTCTATCTCTCCTTTTCTTCTCTTTTCTTCTCCTTTTTCTGTTTTCTTCTCCTTCTATTTTTTCCCTTCTTCCCTATTTTATTCCCTTCTTTCCCACCCGAAACAGACTATTTGATGGCCGTGCCTATAGTGAGCCAATCGAATCTCTTGTGTTTCAGCCAATCACGTGCGTTCACAACGATGGACCCAAGAGAGATGGAAATCGTGCTTTCTTATATCGCGTATTTACCTGTGTATTTTAATAACCTTTGGACTATTATAATTGTGTACCTTTATTTTGGTAGGTTTTTGAACATTATACTGCGCCAGGTAAGAGCTGTTTTTTGTTTAAATCCATTCCTCGATGTTGACTTGCAGTATAAATACATTATAGTGCACTATTATTATAGTATGCATTATTACGTACGATTTACAATCTAAGAGGGCTGGAAATTGTACAGAATTCCATGTTGTTGTTTGTTTTAATTTATTTAATTATTGTATATTATGGTTTAATTATTATTCAATTCAACATGCTGAATTTAACTTTCACACTGTCTATGGTCTTCATAGGCACTGTTCAGAACCTACAGTGTACAAGCCAGGGGCGAAGATGACCAAACAAAAACAACTAAGCTGGTAAATATTGGAAATTGTGAATGAAACCTAGGCCATGTTAAAATAATAACTGTAGAATTTGTTTATATTTAACAGGTTTTCTACTACTGAGTTTTCAGTGAAGTGCTCAATATGTCCGAACCTCAAAAATCTCATAAGGCCATGGCAGTTTTCCAGCCCAGGTGTGTGGCCCTCCGCAGCTGGCAACAGACCTGCTCCTCACCAGAGGGTATGTATAGCAAAGACATAAAGCCATACCATGTAATCTATAGCTTGCATGCCAACTGACAGTGTTTTTTTAATGTTACAGATAAATAAATGCCCAGTGCAGGCCTGTGGACAGTCATCACTTTTCTCCCACTCATGTTATTGAGGAGAATTTGGTACGTAAATATCTCAGTTTATTATATCTGAAATATCTCACCTGAACACTTTACAAATTGCTTAAATTTTACTGCCATAAATGTAGACTGTTAATGTGTATTTTATTCATCATGTTGTTTTAGGCATACTGGGACAATCAGAAATGTAAATGAAGCGTGAAAAGCCATTCTCACTATTTGTGCTCAGTACGAGTGCACATTTTGGGTTATCAGTAAAACTGTAATGAAATGATTGATGATGAGAGAGATGATGATCAGATGATGAGTTTTATTTCACTTTTTACTAGGACTGAAACGATTCCTCAAGTAACTAGAGTAATTCGAATACAAAAAATCATCGAGGCAAATTAGTTGCCTTGAAGCTTCATTTAGTCCATTTACTGTAACTACATACAGAGTACTGTGTTTCCCCACGGACCATTATTACTGACGTACAACCTGCTAAACTCGGGGAGAAAAGATTCAGGCCAAAGAAAACTCTGTACAGTGTGATTACTGTAAGATTGAACTGGTTTACCACAACAGTACAAGTTCCATACTTCAATATCTCATTCCAACACACACAGTCCACGGAATCAACACAAGCTAACGTTAGCGTTTGCACTTAGCTTAAATCAATATGACTGCTAGTTGAAATTAAGGCTCATGTAAATGTATGTGTATTGTGGCTACATGTAGCGAGTATTTAAGACCGTAAATCAGTATGGTGGCTAGTTATGATGTCCCTAATTTAGCTTTGTTTTGTGAAAGCCTAAACGTCATTCATGTTGATAGCCTCGCTCTCTCTCTCTGTCACACACACACACACACACACCAGTCTATTCAGAGACATTTAAGAGTGTTTATTCTCCAAATAACTCTAATTTCATGTTACAGATATATACAGATGTTACAGGTGTGTTTTTCTTTATTTTATGTGTATAGACTCTTGTTCTTTTTCCAGGTTACCTTTCTGTCCACTAATTTTTGCCTCTTAGAAAAGCCACAAAGTCTTCCAGGAAGACAGTAAAGGCTCATGTCCTGCTTGAGCTGTAGTTAGACTGAAACATCAAAGTTAAGTTGCACAACATACAGTGGTGTGAAAAAGTGTTGGCCCCCTTCCTGATTTCTTATTTCTTTGCATGTTTGTCACACTTTAATGTTTCAGATAATCAAACACATTTAAATATTAGTCAGAGATAACACAAGTAAACACATCATGCAGTTTTTAACTGGAGGTTTTTATTATTAAGGGAAAACAAAATCCAAAACTACATGGCCCTGTGTGAAAAAGTATTTTTTAGTTAAAACATAACTTAACTGTGGTTTATCACACCTGAGTTCAATTTCTCTAGCCACACCCAGGCCTGATTACTGCCACACCTGTTCGCAATCAAGAACTCACTTAAATAGGACCTGCCTGACAGAGTGAAGTAGACCAAAAGATCCTCAAAAGCTGGACATCATGCCGAGATCCAAAGAAATTCAAAAACAAATGAGAAAGAAAGTAATTGAGATCTATCAGTCTGGAAAAGGTTATAAAGCCATTTCTAAAGCTTTGGGACTGCTGTGAACCACAGTGAGAGCAATTATCTACAAATGGTGAAAACATGGAACAGTGGAGAACCTTCCCAGGAGTGGCCGGCCGACCAAAATTACCCCAAGAGCGCAGTGACAACTCATCCAGGATGTCACAAAAGACCCCACAACAACATCCAAAGAACTGCAGGCCTCACTTGCATGGCAGAGTTCCAAGACGAAAACCGCTGCTGAGTAAAAAGAACATAAAGGCTCATCTCAGTTTTGCCAGAAAACATCCTGATGATCCCCAAGACTTTTGGGAAAATACTCTGTGGACTGACGAGAGAAATATTGAACTTTTTGGAAGGTCTGTGTCCCATTACGTCTGGCGTAAAGGTAACACCGCATTTCAGGAAAAAGAACATCATACCAACAGTAAAATATGGTGGTGGTAGTGTGATGGTCTGGGGCTGTTTTGCTGCTTCAGGACCTTCCTGGAAGACTTGCTGTGATAAATGGAACCATGAATTCTGCTGTCTACCAAAAAATCCTGAAGGAGAATGTCCGGCCATCTGTTGGTGACCTCAAGCTGAAGCGAGCTTGGGTTCTGCAGCAGGACAATGATCCAAAACACACCAGCAAGTCCACCTCTGAATGGCTGAAGAAAAACAAAATGAAGACTTTGGAGTGGCCTAGTCAAAGTCCTGATCTCAATCCGATTGAGATGCTGTGGCATGACCTTAAAAAGGTGGTTCATGCTCGAAAACCCTCCAATGTGGCTGAATTACAACAATTCTGCAAAGATGAATTCTCCAAAATTCCTCCACAGCGCTGTAACAGACTCATTGCTGCTAAGGGTGGACCGACCAGTTATTAGGCTTAGGGGGCAAACACTTTTTCACACAGGGCCATGTAGTTTTGGATTTTGTTTTCCTTTTTTTCCAACACTTTTTCACACCACTGTAAATGCAATGTTTAGGTATTCATTGTCTACCGCTTATCCGAACTACACTCGGGTCACGGGGAGCCTGTGCCTATCTCAGGCGTCATAGGGCATCAAGGCAGGATACACCCTGGACGGAGTGCCAACCCATCGCAGGGCACACACACACTCTCATTCACTCACGCAATCACACACTACAGACAATTTAGAGATGTGTTTAGGTATTATTATTATTATTATTATTATTATTATTATTATTATTATGTTTTAGGTTGTACTATATTTACTTTTTTTAAGTAATTAAGTTTTTTATTTATATATTTATATTTGTGTTTTCAATGTAATATGTCAATTAAATGCACTAAATGGGTTCAGATTTTATTTTAATTTTTCTAAATAGGAAACACCTTAGTTGTTCATTTTAAGAGACCTGTCTTATTTTCTCTTGTATATTTAGTGTTCCTCTTTAATAAAGAAAAAGTACTTTATCCGATTACTCGATTAATCGATGGAATAATCGGTAGAATATTCAATTACTAAAATAATTGATAGCTGCAGCCCTACTTTTTACTAGGTGGTATATCACAACACATCTAACATGCTATCTAAATTATCTTAAATTTGATGCAAAATATCCACATAATGAGACAATTAGCCAAACATCTTGACTAACCATGTCCAGTCAGAGTTGTGAACTGGAGCTTATCCCCTGCACACTGGGTGTGACAAGAACACACACACACACACACACACACACACACACACACACACACACACACAAAACACACACACACATTTTCGTACCTAATGGTAGTTTATCATAGCTGATTCACATACTGACATGTTCTGTGGATGATGAAGTGGGGAAACTAGAGGAACACAGAGGATGTTGACATGCAGAGACAGACAGACAGTGACACAATCAGACAGACAATTGAGCTCAGGACAGACATTTTTTAGGTAGCCCTCCTACTCTCAATATTTGTAGAAAGAGGCCATAGTTCTTTACTTTAAGTTACTAACACAGTAATGTAATGTCACTAATTTCAGTTGTGTAGGTCTGGGCTCACTGTAGAAACCTTATTTCTCAATACAGAATCTAATACTAGAAACAAAATAAAGCAAATAACTGAGCGTACTCACTCTTTACAACTCTTAGCTTCAGATCACCAAAAATAATAACATCAATAAACTTGTTTTAGAAATAAATGGTAGTTTGCCTTTTATTCATTCATTCATTCATTCATTCATTCTCTACCGCTTATCCGATCTATTCTCGGGTCACAGGGAGCCTCAGGCATCATTGGGCATCAAGGCAGGATACACCCTGGACGGAGTGCCACCCATCGCAGGGCACACACACACTCTCACTCACTCACGCAATCACACACTATGGACAATTTAGAGACGCCAATCAACCTACAATGCATGTCTTTGGACCGGGGGGAGGAAACCGATCTATTCTCGAGTCACGGGGAGCCTGTGCCTATCTCAGGCGTCATTCACTCTGAAATTAACAGAAAGAAACAAAACCACAGATTTACCATTTTTACATTTTCAACTTTTTAATCAATGAACTTGACATTTTAAATCACGATATATATTTTAATCTTGTTTAACCATTATATATTCATTTATTTATTTATTACAAGTAGCTCATTCATTTTTTTAACTGGGCTACAATTATATTCAGTATAAATAATCTACACCATTCTGGTACAAAATCAGGTTACATTCATGTTTTATATATTAAAAAAAAAAAACATTATTTAAACAAAACATGAAGACATGTATAAAAAATAATACTCAAAAAAGCTGTGTTTCATTTCCTGTGTTTCAATACAATATACATATAGCGGATACACTGATCAGGCATAACATTATGACCTTTGACCGGTGAAGTGAATAACACTGATTATCTCCTCATCATGGCACCTGTTAGTGGGTGGGATATATTAGGCAGCAAGTGAACATTTTGTCCTCAAAGTTGATGTGTTAGAAGCAGGAAAAATGGGCAAGCGTAAGGATTTGAGCGAGTTTGATAAGGGCCAAATTGTGATGGCTAGACCACTGGATCAGAGCATCTCCAAAACTGCAGCTCTTGTGGGGTGTTCCCGGTCTGCAGTGGTCAGTACGAAACGAGCCTCTGTTGCTCAAATGAAGAAGTTAATGCTGGTTCTGATAGAAAGGTGTCAGAATACACAGTGCATGAGGGGTCAGTGCTATTTTGGCATCAAAAGGGGGACCAACACAATATTTGGCAGGTGGTCATAATGTTATGCCTGATTGCTGTATTTTCTCCCTCAGGGAGTTTTCACTTCTGGCATGCTAATTATGGTATCTCCTGTAAATCTTCTGCTGTTAAAGGTTCTAATCAACACTATATGGTACTGGATCTGTTCATATTCAGAGATACTTTTTTACCCAAGTAAGGCCGCTTGCACCTCATCTTGTCAGTAGTACAAGTGTTCCAGGAGTTTTAAGGTAATTGTAGAAAGAGCAAGAGACTCTCTCTGTGATTGGGTTTAGTATGTGACTAGAGACTTTACAGAACTTATTGTAGAAATATCACCGTTTGTGACACCTTTTTGATTTAAAGCCTTATTTAACTTAAAGCCAAATCTTTTTCGATCTACAGTATCTTCAATTAACAACAGTTAATTAGCTGTTAACTAATACTTTCACCTAACAATTCATGTGCAGATTGATTGATTTTTCATTTATTTATTTAGAACACTGCGGTCAAACACAAATACTTCAAATAAACATACATTAGTCAATATTATAGAGTATACATGCTATAATTTGCTGTCCATCCCCTCCAAAAACACGTACTGTGAAGGGCTGCATTACACAATTCAAAGATAATAAATCATATCTGTGCGTCATTTTGAATGGTGAGTAAGAAATATTGTCGGAACTCAGAGCCCCCTCTGAGTGGACACTCTTCTGGGTGGTTCTGAAGTCTTCTGCAATTACCTATATTTACCAAATACTTTGCTAAATTGTAAGAAAAAAAATAATGAAACTTCTTCAGGCTTGAATGAGAAGAAGCAAACCAGCTTTATTGGCACTGAAAAAACACAGCTTCGGGCCCGATGCGGTCAAGTGCAACCCCCCCCACACAAATCTCCCCTATATATAGGGGCCTTTTCACCCCTCCTTACACTTGTTTGTCAGCGCTTGTTTTGACGATAGATGATTATTCTGCTGAATCTGCCCCATAAAATCAACCCCGCCTTCGTTTGTCCATAACTGATGGCCTTAAGATTGCCATCCGTTGGCCTCGAGGATACCAATTGCCGGGCCTTTAAGTCAGGCCTAGGCCTGTCTATCATAGTTAACAGGTCACAGTATTTGCAGAAATTAGGTATTTACTAATTTATACTTTAGGAACCTATTTATCATATCCCCTATATCAGAGTACTTGAGGGCTTGCTTTGTGGGGTTATCTGGCATGTGTTTAGAGTATTAAGATGTTTCCCCTCCCAACATTTAATCAGTCTTTTATTCATTTATCCTTGTTCATTGTTGGTTTTATTATCTGAGGGCTTAACCTTATTTGCTCTGCAGCTAGTTCAGTTAGGTTTAGTGTAGTTTCCTCCCATATTTTCTATCACAACCCCCTTTTGTATTTCCCCTGTACATTACTTCTGTGCTTGACTGCCATTCGGTGATTGCTTACTTTGTTCCATGTTTTGGGTAATACCAGCCACTAGAAAAGGTTCATTCACTGTTTTGATTTAACTTGGGCTTGGGCCCTGCCCCGCCTAATCTATAAACACAGCCACCTGCCATTTGCCTCCGCATCATCTCACCTCTTCCATCTCTGACACCTCTGGTTTTTCCCACGGGACCTTACAGCACCCCTCCACCTTACCTAGGTAAGTCAATCTCCCTATTTATCTATTTACCTACTCCTTACGCTCTCTCTGTGTGGCATACTTTGTTTTTAGTACACTGTGTACTTCTATCAATATTATATTAATTTCTCATTCGGTTGTTTTGTTCCCCCAGTCAATTTCATTTTATTGTATATATTATATTTATTACATATAAATTATAGAATATTATATTACTTTCATAGTTATTGTGCTATCTGAGAGTTGTTATGACGTTCCCCTCTCCTGCTTCCAGGGTTGCCGTACACGTTGTTTTTAAGAACGTGTGACCTTGCTGACTCTCACTACACCATGGTGCGTCGATACAGACGAGCACATGGCTTTGGCTTCGCCGGCCACAGGCCTCTCCGCCGAAGCCTGAGACGCTGCTTTGAGAGTGCTCGCCTCTTAAGATTCTTCATTCTCCCCTTTTTTATCCTACTATGTCTAATTAAACTACTCACTACTTGATTATGACTCTCTATTTATTTTACTCTTTCTTATTAAATTTTCACCCATATGCTATTGTTGGTAAATTTTAACTGTCATCTAAAGGTTATACTGCTTTGATATTGATTTAAGTTGAGGAAAATAAAGTAAGATTAATGGATTAATTTTTTGTAGTTATAATAGGCTAGAAGTAGAATTAGGACTTGATTAGAATTTGATTTATGCAATGCATGGTTCTTCAAGGAAATTTTCAACAATATCACAAGCAGGATTAGAATGAACTTGACTCCAGTTCTAGCCAATAATCCAAGATAATGTTGCTTAAATAAAAGGAGTAAATATTTAAATACATGGAGTAAATGGAAAGTAATTACTGTATGTTAATATTTAGCTGAAAATAAAAAAAAGGAGCATAATGTTAACTGTAAATATAAGTATATTAATTAAATCTAATCTTAGTTCAGTTAACCTTAACTGATCTTAATAATGACAAGAAACAAACTTGGGCCTTATTTTCTCCTTAATGTTCTTTAGCATTTTTTTTCTCAGCTGGCTAAGATTATAAAACTACATATTAAAAAAAGTTATTTTCTAGATAATGTACACTGTCTAATGTCTACAAATGTGAACAAAAATTTATTGCATTCACACTTTTTCTGGTTGCCACTCGGTCTCAAAAGACACTGGAAATTTCCCAAACTGATCTTGACTTAACATGCCTGTTCCTTTTCAAGTCCGCCTCCCCAGTCTAGCATGTTGTGCTGTCCATTATCAACCCAATTTGTATCACACTGACCCAACTACTTGACCCAGCTTTAAAAATAACCCAGCATTTTCAGAGTAATAAGCCACCAAAGACACAACTTTACCTAAAAAACACCCTGAGATGCATACACTCAAAATGACAGAGAGTGCAACTAAAAATAAGAACAGGTAAAAACATTATTAGCTATTACGAGTGCTTGCTCAGGGCTCCAAGTTTTGATTAATATATAGGCATCATATAGTTTTATGAGGGACTTCAGTTCCATTTCATTTTCTACAAACCCGATTCCAAAAAAGTTGGGACACTGTACAAATTGTGAATAAAAACAGAATGCAGTGATGTGGAAGTTTCAAATTTCAATATTTTATTCAGAATACAACATAGATGACATATCAAATGTTTAAACTGAGAAAATGGATCATTTTAAGGGAAAAATAAGTTGATTTTAAATTTCATGGCATCAACACATCTCAAAAAAGTTGGGACAAGGCCATGTTTACCACTGTGTGGCATCCCCTCATCTTTTTATAACAGTCTGCAAACGTCTGGGGACTGAGGAGACAAGTTGCTCAAGTTTAGGAATAGGAATGTTGTCCCATTCCTGTCTAATACAGGCTTCTAGTTGCTCAACTGTCTTAGGTCTTCTTTGTCGCATCTTCCTCTTTATGATGCGTCCCAGTTTTCCAAAAAGAACTTCAAATTTTGATTCGTCTGACCACAGAACAGTTTTCCACTTTGCCACAGTCCATTTTAAATGAGCCTTGGCCCAGAGAAAACACCTGCGCTTCTGGATCATGTTTAGATATGGCTTCTTTTTTGACCTATAGAGTTTTAGGCGGCAACGGCGAATGGCACGGTGGATTGTGTTCACCGACAATGTTTTCTGGAAGTATTCCTGAGCCCATGTTGTGATTTCTATTACAGTAGCATTCGTGTATGTGATGCAGTGCCGTCTAAGGGCCCGAAGATCACGGGCATCCAGTATGGTTTTCCGGCCTTGACCCTTACGCACAGAGATTGTTCCAGATTCTCTGAATCTTTGGATGATATTATGCATTGTAGATGATGATAACTTCAAACTCTTTGAAATTTTTCTCTGAGAAACTCCTTTCTGATATTGCTCCACTATTTTTCGCCGCAGCATTGGGGGAATTGGTGATCCTCTGCCCATCTTGACTTCTGAGAGACACTGCCACTCTGAGAGGCTCTTTTTATACCCAATCATGTTGCCAATTGACCTAATAAGTTGCAAATTGGTCCTCCAGCTGTTCCTTATATGTACATTTAACTTTTCCGGCCTCTTATTGCTACCTGTCCCAACTTTTTTGGAATGTGTAGCTCTCATGAAATCCAAAATGAGCCAATATTTGGCATGACATTTCAAAATGTCTCACTTTCAACATTTGATATGTTATCTATATTCTATTGTGAATAAAATATAAGTTTATGAGAATTGTAAATTATTGCATTCCTTTTTTATTCACAATTTATACAGTGTCCCAACTTTTTTGGAATCGGGTTTGTATATAATTCTCTAGATGAGTCATTACAACAAAGTTACAACACAAAGAGGATGGACTGATTCCCCCTTGAGGAAAAGCAGTTGAGTAAACAAACTTTTTTTGACTACTTTTTTGTCAGTACAGGTGTGTGTGCCGGTGCAAATGTTTCATTATGTTTCCTCCTAAGCAGCCTCCCCGTTGTGTTCATTTTGAAATAAGCTTCAGCTGACTACATTAGTGGCACAGCTCATCACACTGAAAAGAAAAAAAATGCAAACAAAATTTTGCGATTATTAAAAGAAAATAAAGGAATTTTTTAAATCTTCTTCTTCTTCTTTCGGCTTTTCCCTTCAGGGGTCGCCACAGCGAATCATCTCTCTCCACCTATCCCTATCTTCTGCATCCTCAACACTTGCACCCACTAGCTTCATATCCTCATTTATTCCATCCATATACCTCCTCTTTGGCCTTCCTCTTTGCCTCCTGCCTGGCAGCTCCATGTCCAACATTTTCCTACCAATATAAAAGGAATTTTTAAAAAAAATATTAATTTAAATTTAATTATCAGCTCACTTAAATGTTAAAGATGAAAATCCAGCAGTTGAATCATTATAAAAAACATGTCATAAGTAATTTTCACATGGTATAGTGTTAACTCAGTCTCTATAGGACAGTAAAGTCCCTCCAGACCGTACTCTCAGTGAGTCCTTCACGTCTCCAGTTAGCACTCTCGGAGTAGACCTGCGCCGCGGGTGACGTCGTTTCTCTGGAAACCTGCAGTTACACCCACTGTCATTGTGACAGACAGAGAAGTCACGAGCCCCTGATGTGGAGCTCGTCTGTCATACAACCATGTTACCCTTCACCAAGCCACCCTGCATCATCCATCACGGACTCAGAATAGTGAGGCTTTGTTCAAAACACGCTGGATGCTGCATGTATGAGTTATAACCTACATGTATGCTTAGATGTTTTCTTCAGTTGTTGAGTGTGTATGCATTGGGTCTGGCCTAGTGACGCATATGGTGTAACAGTGTAGTCTATAAAACTGTGTCAGTTTTTTCAGCTCTGTAATCAAGTCAGATTTGAGGTACTAGAAACAAAATGTGAAATTTGGATCAATTTTCATGCAGGAGTTAGCATAATTTAGTTGTAGAACATCAGTATATTGCTATTTGGTTGATCAGTAATGTAATGAAAGATGTGATCTGTCATCACACCATCACAGACTTTTAAGGGCTCCACTGTGACTATTTTATCCCAACACATTTTCACACTTGTGCTACTCTGTGCATTTAAGAGCGCTATCTGCTGTCATCTGTACAGATCTGTTTTGATGATGATGTGAGCATCTCATCCATTCAGTCAGTATCTAAATACAAACGGAATTCATTCAGCTTCTGCCACATTGCTGTCCGGCAACTTGATCAAATCTTGAAAAGCACATCAAGGTTTTGGACATATTTAGGCAGACTGACCTCACATTTTTCCCCAAAATGATGTTTGCAAGACAGATCACCAAGATCAATAAACACATCATTCTGCTAAAATTGAATTCATGGTTTCTTAAAGTGGAGAGATGAAAGTATATTGACAAAACCCAATACTTTGCCACCTGACAGCTTTCCCAGACTACCACACATATACAGTAGCAGGAAGAAGAATGGACGTTAGTTCCTCAGGCATTAAGAACACAAGAGAGCGTTGTGGTTAAGTGGAAGGCTGCATTTAAGGTGCTTTTGTAAAACAAGTGCAATCAGTGGCGTTTAAAACTGTTAAGGATTTAAGCTGCATGGTTGAATCCATTGAAACTGTACCAAGGTTTGATTGTGAATGTCTGGTTTGTCATCTGTGTTTACGTTCTTTGAAATCTCAATCATCAAATGTGAAACGTTCCGTCTATTTTCAGTGTCAGTTATTTTGTATCAAAAGCAAGTGTATGATAACCACTGACTGTCTATTTTTCTGGTCTGTATAAACTATTTATTGAAAGCACTGTCAGTTATCCTTATTAGTTCCTCAAAATCTGAACTCAGCTGAAGGTGTATTTCCTGTCACATAAATAAGTCTTGTGCTTCAAGCCATTCATGCTGTTTTAAGTGTTTGACTGTATATGAAAAATAATGCTGCTCACCCATGCAGACATACCTAATGAAAGGGTCCTTGTTACCCGTGACTAAGAGCTACAGGTTTCCAGAGAAACGATGTCGCCCGCGGCGCAGGTCCACTACAAGAGTGCAAACTGGAGACGTGAAGAGAGCACTCACTGAGAGTACGGTCTGGAGGGATTTACTGTCCTATAGAGACACAGAGACGGGGACTTGGTTAATACTGTACAATGTGCAAATTACTTTTTTTCCCTTGTTTTTTATAATGAGTCAACTGCAGGATTTTCATCTGTAACATTTGAGTGAACGAATAAAATGATTATATAGAAAAAGAAATGGAAACTGTAGCTTGTTCAACCTTAAATAAGGACAAAGGACATTATGAAGGAGCTCTGAAATATCATGCCCTCATCCTGCTAAATATACAGGACACAATAAATGTAATCCTTCACTGTGTGTCATGCAGAAGTAAGGTGTGTGTACAGGTTGTTTCACTGTATTTTTCACTCACACCGACCACCTGATCACGTACATAACACTCAGGCATCAGAATTGACAAAAGATCTCAAATATTCAAATGTGTTCATCCATCCATGATAGAAAAAAAAGAAGTGATGGAGCTCACAATGCAGTTCTCCACAAAATTAGCAGTAACTCTTTTATCCTGGTCAAGTTCAGAGTGGATCTGGATCCTGTCCCAGGAATACGTAGCTCAAGGCAGGAATAAACTCAGGATGACCACCAGTCCATTACAGGACACTAGATGCACTATTTATGGATCGAACCACTGGCGCCGATCGGAACTGCTGTTGTGGCGGTCGGTTTTGCACTCGGGTCTTCATCACTGAACATTTGATGGCTTCAACTGATTTGAACTATTTATAACCTGGAACAACTAAAAGTCATCACTCTACTATCTCTGTTACACTCTGTGCTGATGTTACTAAGCCTTTGTATTGTGTTTGGTTGCCCAGTATGACTTTTTGTCTTTTCTGATTCCTGTGTTTTGCCTAAGCCTCGTACTGCTGTTTGTTGATCACCTGACCTGTGCCTGCCTTTGAGGTTGATTTGACCTCACCTTCTGGACCTGTTTGCCTTGGATTCATTAAAAACTGCTTTATCTGCATTTGCATCTCTCAGAATAATTTTACACCAGCTGAAATTTAACAAAAAAACAAACAAACAAAAAAATATAGTTTAACTAACATTTTTTTATATTACATAATATTTAGGAACGCTTGTAAATTGAACATTTTTGTTATTTAATCTGTCCCTATTTAAAATAAATATTTTGGCTGAAAGGTGAATGAATATAACAGCAATAACACTAAGTTAACATTAACATTAATACCTTTGGTATTGGGACCTTTAATTATATATTTAAAAGCATACTATATCTCAAATAAAATATTGAGATGAGCCGAGTAAAAGAGTTTCGTAGAGCCGTTTAATATTCTCCGTATCATTTTAATATCTTGCTTGAAAGATTCTATTTTTCATTCACGTTATTTTCAATAATGTCATTTGTAATGTAAAGAGTATTTTGTTGATATATATCACTGTATATCAGTTCTCCCTTTATGATACAGATCTTTTCATTAAAAATTCAGAATGCACCACCAAGTACTACCACTAGAGGGAGACATAAGTCTTCTAATTTCACTTAGTAAAGAAACATAAAGCACTGGAAAGACTTGTTCCCAATACTGAAATAATTTGTATATTTTGTGCTACTCCCAGTAGTGAAGAATAAAAGCTGATCTGAATTCTGGTCCATATAATTTGCACCTTAATTCTGGTCCATCCAGTTTACCCTACTACAGCCATTAACATCATTATATTCTAGACTCTCACAGCACTTCATATTCATTAACTACTGCCAGTTTGTACATGTGTACTGTGATGGAAATACTGATGTAAATATGGCTAGATCCACAACTTCTACCTTTAATTGAACTTATTGTATTCTATATTTAGGGTTCCTAGTCCTATATTTGTGTGTGTTTATATATATAATTGCAGCTTGGCCTGTTTTGTGTACAGATTGGATGAAATGCAGTTTTTCTATATTAATATTGTCATTAAGTCATTTTGAGTTAGATTCATTTTTTGAGTCAAGCTTGTGTTTACTGTACTACCCTTCTTGGGTGTCATGTGACTTATCAAGTTTGTTTAAAAACTAGGTCAGCTAGTTCATATTAGCTACTAGGTAGCTTATGCTAACAGTAGGTGTTACACTAGTGGTTGAGTATGGTTAAGTCACACATCTTCTGAATCCAGTTTGATATTCCAAGCAACAGACAAAGATTTGGGTTGCACTGGACACTGAGGTAATGTAAATTCATCATATGACCTAGCCAAAATGTTAACAGCATAGCCTATAGCTCCTCCAAACAGATTTGTGCTTCGCTCACGTGAACAACCTGCTATGAGAATATCTGTGTTTTGCTCAACAGGTGGTGCAGTGCACACAGCCAGACTGCACTGCTAGCCAGAGAACTTTTCGCAACTTCATACGCACAACTTCTCGGAATCTCATATGCACATAATGCATGATACTTACATATACAACCATTAGAGTGTCCTCCTGTACACCTGCACATTCATGCTGTTATCTAATTAACCAATCATGTGGCAGCAGCACAATGCAAAAATCGTGCAGATACAGATCAAAAATTTAAGTAACAGCATAAATGTGCAGGTATTCCTAATAAACTGGACAGTGATCCATTAACACTGATGTCTTGATCAGAAGTTTTCAATGTATATTTTTTTAGGTCAAGGAGCAGATCTGGAAGGTTCATGGGCATAGAGTGTTTAGTGTAGTGGGATGTTTGGATACTGTCGCCTTACCACCGTTGCAAGTTGCTCAGGTTTGCTGACTGTGAAGTGGTTGGACGCTTAATGTCCCAGGAAGCCTTCATGTCTGTCACCTTCTGGCTCTCCCTTTTAGTTATGCTGTCATAGCTAGTTCTGCCGGAGTCCCTGCCTGCACTTTACACATAACCTACATTGTCCTTACACATCACATGATCACAAGCATACTTAATATCTTTCTGTCTCTCTCAATGTAAATGTCCTGCAGCAGCACTTGGATAGGAATCTGATAAAAGGTGTAGTATTATTAGTGATTAAAATTAGAATACATTTTATCTATATAAATGCCATCACATTATAGATGATAGAGTTCATAAACAGGAAGGTCAACACATTTATACATTTCTGCAACTAAAGAAAAAAATGTTTCCTTATGTTTCTTTCTGTGGCGCATCAGTGCTGATCAGAATGATTTTATTATACAATCAGTGCTTTAAGTCTTTTAAAATTACTCCAGACCTGCAACAGTAATATTATACACTTTTAAAAAATACATTTTTAAGTATTTCATATTTGGTGTATCTTAATTCTTCTAGTTCTGTGCTAGCAATTGAAAGGTTTTAGGCTCAAGTCCTAGGGCTGGGGAAAGCCACACTTGCATCCTGTTATCTAACAAGCAGAATATTTTCAGAGTAAATTTTGAGACCAATTAATCTGTCAAGATTCCTGGGCATCCTGAGCAATTTTTTCCTTTTCTATGAATACAGTATATATACAATATTGCTGCAAAAACTTTAGATGTATGACATATTCTCTACAATTCTGTGCGAGATTATGGCTGTGGGAAAGGGGCACTCTGATTTGACATAAAAACCCAGACACCTCAGAGCTCATGTCTTTTTTCAGGGGAAGTTTGTAAAAAACGAAAATTAATATGTAATTATTAAGACTAGCTTTTAATATTCATTTCATTTTAAATAAATTAATATTAATTAATTTTTTAAAGAATTAATGAATTAACATGGAAAACGTATATATCTATTCACACTGTATTTATACGTATACATACATTACTTATATATGATTTACTATGGATTTATTATTTAAATGTTATACATGGTATATATGTTATATAATATAATCTATATTCAAATGACATGAAAAAGCTAAAATATTCAAGAAATCTATTGTATTATATAATTTCATTTTATTTTATTTTAATAAAATAATATAATCTCTATAAGGCTGAATGAGTAATTGAGTCCTGGAGGAAACAGCGCGTGCTACTTACTATTAGCTGTGACGTCACGTATCATAGCAACGGGATGCTTGTTTTTTAAATGTTATTGAAGATCGCAAGCTTTGGATTACACTCGTGACTTTACTCTGCGATCATTTCTACACGGATTTTACTCTACGATCATTTCTGCAACACTTCTCAGCGATGAGCCAACGGAGAGACGAAGCACCGCAGCTCCAGGAGGAAGGACCTCAGACCGGAGGGAGCGGACTGCCTGACAGCAGCGGTAAGTTACCGAGTTTTTTCCCTCTTCACTTCAGTACGAGCTTTAAACACCGAAAAATTGTTAAAACGTTAAAACCGATGATTTCTTTATTCAGCAAAAAACGTGAAAGTAATAAGAAAGAAAAGAGTGGGTAGGAATAAACCGCTTGGCTAATGACTTAAGATCATGCTAATTACCCTAGCCTAATTAGCCTAATATTAGCCGGCTTGGTTTTAGCGAACTCGTTAGAGCGCGTTAGTTAGTTAAGCAAAGTCAGATAGGTAGACTATGGAGTAACATTAGTTAAGCTAACTAGCTGGCAGCATTAGCACAGTGCTGTGTTTAAATAGCTAGTTAGAAAAGTCAGTAATGATAAATACTTGTTTTTCACTGTTCTGGGTTTATGGGTTGTTGTTTTTTTTTTTTACCTTAGACACTACGGAAAACAGTAACGGGTTTAAAATCGGTAAGAGGCTGAAAATAACATTAAATGTGTCCTAACTTATTATTTATTTTTTAATCTATGAATTTCATCCACTGCTGTGAAACTAATAGGGGAAAATAGTGTTAAACAGCGCGTTTCTAGAGTTTTATCCTACTGGGGCACAGACCAAGCAAGATTTTTACAAAATTAGCATCAAATTCTCTAATCGTTCTTGTTTCTGAGATGTTTCTTAGGATGATTTTTAATGTGTGTATTTGTCATGGTGTTATAAGCTTACTGAAGATGTACTCACATATTTGGGTTAGTTTCAGTAATATAACTAGTGTAAATACTGTATCAAGGATTATTAAAATGAGAAATTCCTGCTGTACAGAACAGATGCTGTTATAAAATGAAAGTGTTACTGGAATATGCAGATACGTGTATGTCTTTTCATCTTCTTTGACACAGGAACACGGAGGGAGGAAACTCCATCTGACCTGCTACGTGTCACTGAACTCCACCTCAACACCGTGGAGACTGAAGACGATGATGAGGACTACAGCGAAGAGGACAACACTGAAGATGCCCCTCCCAGTAGAAGACAGTGTCTGGAGCAAGAGGATGAGGAGTCTGAGGTTATTGAGCTGAGGAGCTCTTCCTCTTCATGGAGCTCATCTATTTTGGACTCCATTCCCAGCATGGATGCGCACTCCAGCAGTGAGCATTTCTGTGGGGAGAGGAAAAGGAGGATGGAAACAACTGATGAGGAGGACAGTGATGAAGATGGCCCTCCCAGGAAAAGACAGCATGTGGAGCAGGAAGATGATGTGCATGAGCTCAGTAATCTGGGGAGCAGTTCATCCTCTTCATGGAGCTCATCTCCTATTTTGGACTCCACTCCCAGCATGGATGCGCACTCCAGCAGTGAGCATTTCTGTGGGAAGTTGAAAAGGAGGATGGAGACGAGTGATGAGGAGGACAGTGATGAAGAGGCCCCTCCCAGGAAAAGGCAGCATGTGGAGCAGGAAGATGATGTGCATGAGCTCAGTAATCTGGGGAGCAGCTCATCCTCTTCATGGAGCTCATCTATTTTGGACTCCACTCCCAGCATGGATGTGCACTCCAGCAGTGAGCATTTCTGTGGGAAGTTGAAAAGGAGGATGGAGACGAGTGATGAGGAGGACAGTGATGAAGATGGCCCTCCCAGGAAAAGACAGCATGTGGAGCAGGAAGATGATGTGCATGAGCTCAGTAATCTGGGGAGCAGTTCATCCTCTTCATGGAGCTCATCTCCTATTTTGGACTCCACTCCCAGCATGGATGTGCACTCCAGCAGTGAGCATTTCTGTGGGAAGTTGAAAAGGGGGAGGGAAAGACGAGTGATGAGGAGGACAGTGATGAAGAGGGCCCTCCCAGGAAAAGACAGCATGTGGAGCAGGAAGATGATGTGCATGAGCTCAGTAATCTGGGGAGCAGCTCATCCTCTTCATGGAGCTCATCTCCTTTTTTGGGTACTCCATTCCCAGCATGGATGTGCACTCCAGCAGTGAGCATTTCTGTGGGAAGTTGAAAAGGAGGAGGGAAAGACGAGTGATGAGGAGGACAGTGATGAAGAGGGCCCTCCCAGGAAAAGACAGCATGTGGAGCAGGAAGATGATGTGCATGAGCTCAGTAATCTGGGGAGCAGCTCATCCTCTTCATGGAGCTCATTTTATTTTGGACTCCATTCCCAGCATGGATGCGCACTCCAGCAGTGAGCATTTCTGTGGGAAGAGGAAAAGGAGGAGGGAAAGACGAGTGATGAGGAGGACAGTGATGAAGAGGGCCCTCCCAGGAAAAGACAGCATGTGGAGCAGGAAGATGATGTGCATGAGCTCAGTAATCTGGGGAGCAGCTCATCCTCTTCATGGAGCTCATCTATTTTGGACTCCACTCCCAGCATGGATGTGCACTCCAGCAGTGAGCATTTCTGTGGGAAGTTGAAAAGGAGGAGGGAAAGACGAGTGATGAGGAGGACAGTGATGAAGAGGGCCCTCCCAGGAAAAGACAGTATGTGGAGCAGGAAGATGATGTGCATGAGCTCAGTAATCTGGGGAGCAGCTCATCCTCTTCATGGAGCTCATCTCTATTTTGGACTCCATTCCCAGCATGGATGTGCACTCCAGCAGTGAGCATTTCTGTGGGAAGTTGAAAAGGAGGAGGGAAAGACGAGTGATGAGGAGGACAGTGATGAAGAGGCCCCTCCCAGGAAAAGACAGCATGTGGAGCAGGAAGATGATGTGCATGAGCTCAGTAATCTGGGGAGCAGCTTATCCTCTTCATGGAGCTCATCTATTTTGGACTCCACTCCCAGCATGGATGCGCACTCCAGCAGTGAGCATTTCTGTGGGAAGAGGAAAAGGAGGATGGAAACGACTGATGAGGAGGACAGTGATGAAGAGGGCCCTCCCAGGAAAAGACAGCATGTGGAGCAGGAAGATGATGTGCATGAGCTCAGTAATCTGGGGAGCAGCTCATCCTCTTCATGGAGCTCATCTCCTATTTTGGACTCCATTCCCAGCATGGATGCGCACTCCAGCAGTGAGCATTTCTGTGGGAAGAGGAAAAGGAGGATGGAGACGAGTGATGAAGAGGCCCCTCCCAGGAAAAGGTTATGTAATCTGGGGAGCAGCTCATCCTCTTCGTTGACCTTATCCCCTACTTTGGAGCTCATCCCCACTATAGATTCTTCAAGCAGTGATTTCTGGTGGAGGATGATGATGAGAAGGAGGGAGCTGATGAGTGGTGAGGAAGTCACCAATGATGAAGAGGTTCCTCATGCAAGATGGGAATCTGTGGAGCCAGAGGATGATGAGTTTGAGGTGTTTGAGGACATTGGAGAGGAGCTCATCTCCTTCGAGCAGCTTATCCTCTTCTTTGGAGCTTATGTCCTTCATAGATGGTTCCACTGGCTATCAGTTTTCTGCGTGGGTGAGCCGGTATGAGGACCTCGATGACATGTCAGCGTATGACAACAAGCCTCATCAGAACGTTGAAGTTAGAGTGCCTCAAATCTTGCTTGTCTTCATCACCATCAACATCATTAGTCTGGACCCGGCTGGAGATCTTTCCATTTACCTCCTTACCATTCCCATCCTTTTTCTCACTACTTAATCTGTGGTAAGTATATTTGGCATGTATCTAAATCTCTGGTAAGTATTTCACTTCTAGGTTCCACAAATCTGTCTTTTTAAAAATCTGTGCTCAGTATTTCCCCTCCAGAATTAGTCGTTTTTTAATCTGAGGTAAGTATTTCACCCCTCTTAACCACGTGGGTTGGTAAGGACCACTTCGATACCTTATGTTTTGTTGTCATGAGGTCATTGTTTCCATTCTTCTTCCCGTCTAATGGATGCTGGACCTCAGATACACCTTTCAGTGTAGCAGTTACAGTGGTCAGAGCAACCTGTCTTCCAAAGTTGCTGCTAGCTGTCCTCCAAATTGCTGTCCTCTTGCACAGTACAGCACTTGGCTCTCAGTCCCTTATTCCCCATTCTTCAGCAGGGTGATCAATCTGTGTATTCTTTATAGCAAGCCACCAAGTTAGCTGGTTTCCATTATACACAGATTTGACCCAGATCAGAGTGTCTAATGAGCCTTGCTACAGGATACCAAGGAACAACACTAGCTCTGTGTTATCTGCTTTGACACTGAATAGCTCTGGTCCTGAGTGCTTTCTTCACAGTGATGCTGATGCAGCATGGCTGCCAGAGCAGTCGAGTCGACTCTGACTCAAGTGTCGCAGAGTTAAAAACCTTTTAATTGTGAATGTCCAATGCCCAACTCCAACTGATAAACAGACTGTAGCTGCACCTAGGAGATATTACTGGAAGAGGTTTCTGAGAGATATTTCTACTATCTGAACCTCATTATTGATGTCTACCTTCATCAGCTTTTGTATCAGCCTGAAGGAAATGGCAGTGGGCCAAATTGGACTAAATGCTGACAAGCAGCCTTGCTTTTGCACAGTGCTGCTCATAAAGGTTTTCCCTGTGCTTAATTGTAAAACTATTGTGTTTTGACATGCACAGGCTCTGCAGTCCGACACATTATGAGCAGGTTCTCCTTGGAAAACCCAATTTAGACACTTGCCACGCTTCACTTTTCTAGTAGAGGCATTTCTGCTGTGCAGTCATAAGAATGGCACACGTCCATGTTATGCATATTTTCATGCTTCTAGTGATCTTGATCACAGAGGTTTTTTTGTGGTTTGCCTTCCAAGTATAGACCAATTCAAAGTCTTTCAGCCTCTATAGCACCATGGGTGTGCTGGGAATGCGTGCAAGTGTTTCTTGGTGAAAGTTGATACACTTTCTCAAATCTGTGAAAGGCTGGTAGGGCTCAGGTGATAGTCACCAATGACAAACTGATTCATTGTCAGCTGTAGTTCTGTCTGGCAGAGCTGATCAATCCGCTACGTCGGGATTCACAGGAGTCCACATCACAGCGCCGTGCATGGTGTTTAAACTTGTCACAGCCTTTCTAAAGGTACTAAGACGTCTTTTTCAGCCACACTTACCTATGAGTCTGTTGTGGCATCTCACGCATGTGATTTCCCCCTTACAGGGTTACCAGTGCCAGACTATATCATATACATCATCTCATGACTGTATTGAAAGTCTTGGTGTGCTTGCAGAGGTATCGACATGATTCTTACCACCCACACTAGCCTTATCTGTGAATTTTAGCTATTTTTTATAACAAATTAATGCAATAAAAATTGTTAATTCTGTCATTTTAAAAATACATAAACATATCAATTGCTATATACATTATAATATTAAGACTTACTTTATATGTCCGTTAAATGTGTAGACTTTGTACAGTAGGATTTGTATTGTGTATTTAGGATATATGTAAGAGTATAATGTATAGTTATCAAATTTGTATATATTAAATATTTAAGCTAGACATATTTTTGTTAAATATGTAGTACATTATATGTAAGTATGTGATAGTTAATAAATGTAGTATTTTTTATGTTTCCTTTATTGCAAATTTGTATATATTAAATGTTTAGGTTAGTCATGTTTGTGTTAAATATGTAGTATGTAATATGCGATAGTTAATAAAGGGATTTTGATAGTTAATAAACATAGTTTCTTTATTATTCCTTTATTGCATTTGTTTTAGAAATAAATCTGAAATATTCAATAAATTCCAATTATTTTTTGTTCAAAACTAATAAGACTCAAGTGTCTCTTTTCTACACTATAAGCACTTCTCATTGTTTTCACATGTAATTACAGTGCTGGTGTTCAGAAGTAATTATATGATGTTATGTGTAATAAACCCTTGTCAATAAACAGTAATATCAACACTGCATCTAAGAAAACATTAAACCATCTTTTTTTTATATTTCTTACTTTTTTTGCTATATTGTTATTAAATATGAAACATGGTTAAGTTTCTTTTTTCATAAAGTATAGAAATTGGCAAATACACAATTATAATGCACACATGATAATGGCATGAAGACATTAAGGACATTTTAAAGCTATACTCGTATTTATTTTAAATCAATCATTTGTAATCTATAATTTGGGTAATGTGGTTCTACCTTCAAAGCTTCATCAGTGAATATCACTCAGTGAAAATAAAGAAAAAATTAGATAAAATATTCATTTAATTGTTCCAATGACTACTGTGAAGTCTACACATAATAATACACACTATCACACAGTATAACAGACTGAAAATACAACACATTCCATCTGCAGTTTTAAATAGATTTAGGATGAACTTCACTTTCACCTGGTGGATCTCATCACTTCCTGGTGTATCATCACCTGGCAGATCTTTATTTCCAGAAGACGGGAGGAAGATTTCATTTAAAGTGCAGGTGTAAAAGAGAAGTAAGGAGACACTGATTTGACACACACACACACACACACACACACACACACACACACACACTTAACTGAAACCTCCTCATCTGTATCTTTTCCACTCAAAGCTGAGTAGGACGAGGGGGTTAAAATGTATATACACAGACCTTTTTGTACACTTCTCTGTTACAGATGTGAAAGTGTGTGTAGTGTTGTTTCAAAACGTTCAGTGAGTAAGTGAACATCGGCAGCACATACAGCTTATAATCACTGCATCCCTAAATGCACTTCAAGCAAACATCTGCACTTGAGATCATTTCCCACTGATCTTCTTACAGAAGGAAATGGCTTTGTGCTATTCTCTGGGAGAAGGGTGAACATTTTAAGGGGGCAGCATGTACGCCTGGAGCCAGTATTCAAAAACCCCTGCTTTTAAATGGCTGAACATGCAGCAGATCAAACATCTCTTGTCAGGCAAAATGTTTTTGACAAACTCATTTTACATTTTGCAATTTTACATAAAAGTCATACAGACAAAAAAAAAATTTTTTATATATATATATATATATTTTTGTGTGTGTGTGTGTGTGTGTGTGTGTGTGTGTGTATTGTTGAAATAGTCACTAAAATCTTTAGCATGTTATTTATTTATTTGTAAATAACCCCCATCCAGTACATCTTAATGTTTTTGCTCATAATTTAAAGTATAGATGAAGAAATATTCCCACTTTAGTCTGTTACAGGTGTTCATTCTCATATTTACACGTCCTCTTCACATCCTCTTCTATTATTACAATACAACAATCAGACATAACATTACGACCACTGGCAGGTGAATTGAATAACATTGATTATCTCCTCATCATGACACCTATTAGTGGGTGGGATATATTAGGCAGCAAGTGAACATTTTGTCCTCAAAGTTGATGTGTTAGAAGCAGGAAAAATGGGCAAGCGTAAGGATTTGAGCGAGTTTGACAAGGGCCAATGGTTTGATGAGCACAACAATGAATTTGAGGTGTTGACTTGGCCTCCAAATTCCCCAAATCTCAATCCAATCGAGCATCTGTGGGATGTGCTGAACAAACAAGTCCGATCCATGGAGGCCTCACCTCATAACTTACAGGACTTAAAGGATCTGCTGCTAACATTCTGGTGCCAGATACCACATCACACCTTCAGGGATCTAGTGGAGTCCATGCCTCAACGGGTCAGGGCGGTTTTGGCAGCAAAAGGGGGACTGACACAATATTAGGCAGGTGGTCATAATGTTATGGCTGCTCGGTGTATATGCTCTATTAACTTCATTCACAGACCAGCATATGCCCAACCCCTGCTCTTCTCCATTCTGAAAATGATATGACACAAAAGAGTGAGAAAGATTTACATTAGTTTTCACTGAAGTATGAATATGGACACAGCAAACCTTTTGGCCCCCAATCCAATCTTTGTTAATAAAAACATTTACACTGTTTCTTATGCATACAAAATTCACATTCTACGCATTCTACATTCAACAATTTTAAATATAGTCCACTTGGATAAGTGACACTAATTAAATATGTGAATGAAACATGAATGTCAAGTTACAATATCTCTCGACTTTTTGAACAAAAAGCATGAATAGACAAATTACAGATCCAGAATGATTTCCTCAGTTTCTTTTTTATGAGTGTACACAAATTTGAATAAGTGAAATACGAAGCTAATAATTTATACCAAGCTAATAACTTTAGAAAAAAAAAACCCATAAGCGTTCTAGCGACTCCGACCAATCCCTGCACTTGTTGTTTCTCTGAAGCTCCGCCTCCGTGCTGGTTTACTAGTGACGAGAACTCCGACTCTTTTCAGTGAATCAGAGGGATCGGCTCAGTTCACCTACCAAATGGCTCCCAGTTGTTGTTGTTGTTGTTGTTTTTATCCCTAGAACAGAATGTACGTTTTTTCCTTGCTGTTTGATAAATAAGAAATAAACAATAAAGAACAAAAGAGAGAAAAGATAAGAAAAAAAAGGAAAGAAAGAAAAAGAAAGGAAAAGAGAGATAGAGTGCCACATGTGATTTATATGTGCCTGTTCTGTAAAAAAAAATTTTAAACTGTGTAGTTAGTTGATTTTGATGATTTAATTAAATGTAAATTAAGGCTTCTCAGTATGTACATACATTGTCTCTGCCACTGGACAGTAAATTCTGCCCTGCCCATGGGGACCATGCTTGACAGAAGTGCCGGACCCAATGGGAACAGCACCAGCTTGCCCCAGGATGCCTAAAAAAAATGATGAATAAAATATACATTAACAGTCTACATTTATGGCAGTAAAATTTAAGCAATGGCTAAAGTGTTCAGGTGAGACATTTCAGATATAATATATTGAGATATTTACGTATCAAATTCTCCTCAATAACAATGAGTGTGAGAATCTGGAGAAAAGCGATGACTGTCCACTGCCAATTGAATCATGTGGCACTCTATCTCTCCTTTTCTTTCTTTCTTTCTTTCTTTCTTTCTTTCTTTCTTTCTTTCTTTCTTTCTTTCTTTCTTTCTTTCTTTTCTTCTAATTTTTTCTCTTTTTCCCTCCTTCCATTTTTTCCCCTTCTTTCACACCCAAAACAAACTATTGTTTCCCAGCTTTTCAACAGCTATTTCACCAAAACATGCCTGGGATATGTTCATCAGTGACAACATCATTTAGGAGGCTCTGAAATGCATCAACTTAGAGGGACAAAGAGAAGTAGCAGCAAAAGGGAAGTGGAGAAATATTGACAAAGAGGAATTCATGGCCTTTATTGGTTTGACCCTTCTTGCAGGGGTGGACAAGAGCTGAGATGTGGCCTTGTGAGAGCTGTTTCTGGATCTGCTTCAAAATCCAATGTACAAAGCCACCATGGGGCTCAGGAGAAATGAGGATATCTACAGGTTTGTATGGTTTGATGACTACAGCCTTAAGAAGGAACCAGAAATGATCAGTTTTATGTTCTTTTATTCACGTTCACTACAATTCACTGCAGTTGCACTGCAAATACACCACAGTTCAATCTCAGTGTTATTGGTTATCAGTGATATGTGTATGTTATGTGTGAAAAACGTGGCAAATAAACATATTTCAGTAGTTAAATGTGTTGGTCTAAATAACTGTTAAAATGATTATTTTAACAATTCAATTCAATTTTATTTGTATAGCGCTTTTAACAAAGAGCATTGTCTCAAAGCAGCTTTACAGAACATAAGAAACAACAAAAACATACAAACAGACAAACAGTCCTAGATGTTAGACAAAAATTATCTGTAGTGAGCAAGCCTGAGGCGACTGTGGCAAGGAAAAACTCCCTTAGATTGTATTAGGAAAAAACCTTGAGAGGAACCAGACTCAAAGGGGAACCCATCCTCATTTTGGGTGACACCGGAGAGTGTGATATGAACAATGTCCTTTCTGCATTTATTTATGTATAGTCAACTGTGTGATGCAGATACAGCATGTGTAGAAAGTTATGTGTAAATTAATTAGGAGGTTGTTGTCGTCAACGTAGGGTTGCTAGTGTTGCTTTGAATACCCCAGTCCTCACAAAGCAGAAACTGGCAGGAGTTTGTCCATCTCTGGATGCCACTGGAGCTGGCACAATCTCTATAGGCCTCGGGATGGGTAGAAGAAGGGAAACAAATTGAAAGGAATTAGCGTAGCTGCTACTCATAATATTAGCAGGCACTAGATGATAATATGCATTTAATCAAATGTATTGGAGTACAAGGTTATGGGATGTATTAGGTGTATGCCTGGCTAAAGAGATATGTCTTTAGTCTATGTTTGAACTGGGAGACTGTGTCTGAGCCCCAAACACTGTCAGGAAGACTATTCCAAAATTTAGGAGCTAAATACGAAAAAGCTCTACCCCCTTTTATAGACTTTGATATTCTGGGAACTACCAAAAGTGCAGAATTTTGAGATCTTAAGGAACGTGATGGATTGTAATGTGTTAGAAGACTGGCTAGATACGTGGGAGATGTAGGAAAACCATTTATAGCCTTGTACGTAAATAGTGCTAGTTTAATCAATTATAAACTTAACAGGTAGCCAGTGCAGGCATGATAATATTGGGGTTATATGATCATATTTCCTTGGCCTGGTAAGAACTCTGGCGGCTGCATTCTGGACTAACTGTAGCTTGTTTATTGAAGATGCAGGACAACCACCTAGTAATGCATTACAATACATTTACATTTACATTTCTGGCATTTGGCAGACGCTCTTATCCAGAGCGACATACAAAAGTGCTTTAGTTCTCAGTCAATGAATACATTAACACTGGTTCAATAGGACACAAACTTGGGATACCATTAGCCTAAACTGACTTGGATTTGTTTTTGTTTTGTTTGTTTTTTGTTTTTTTAACTTTGCAACATAATACATAAACAGGGAAAAAATTAGAGCTAGTTTAAGTACTTCAGGAAGAGGTAAGTCTTCAGTTGCCGTTTGAAGACGGTCAGAGACTCGGCCGTACGGATACCTAGGGGAAGTTCGTTCCACCACCTCGGTGCCAGAACAGAGAAGAGTCTAGATGTATACCTACCTTTTTCCCTGAGAGATGGTGGGACCAGTCGAGCAGTGCTAGTGGATCTGAGTGAGCGAGGTGCAGTGCAAGGAGTGACAAGAGCTTTGAGGTAAGATGGCGCTGGTCCATTCTTGGCTTTGTAGGCAAGCATTAGTGTTTTGAATCTGATGCATGCAGCTACCGGAAGCCAGTGTAGGGAACGCAGCAGCGGAGTGGTGTGGGAGAACTTAGGCAGGTTGAAAACAAGTCGTGCAGCTGCATTTTGGATCATTTGCAGTGGGCAAATTGCGTTCAGAGTTAGACCTGCCAGAAGAGAGTTGCAGTAGTCCAATCTCGACAATAGTCATGATCTGACAATGATCTGACAATAGACAATAGTCCAGTCTGGAGGTCATGAATGCATGAACTAGCTTTTCTGCATAAAATGTTCCTAAGCTTGGCAGTATTTCTGAGGTGGAAGAAGGCTGTTTTTGTAATATCAGAAATATGATTGTCAAAGGACAAGTTGCTGTGTAATATTACACCCAGGTCTTTCACTGTTGAGCTAGTAGTAATTGAACATCTTTCTAAGCACAAGTTGAATTGTGAGAGCTTTTGTGTACTGGTTTTTGGACCAATCAGTAATATCTCTGTCTTATCAGGATTTAGTAATAGAAAATTATCAGTCATCCAATCTATAACATCTTTAACACACTCTGTGAATCTAGACAATTTAGATATTTCATCTGGTTTTGATGAGATATATAACTGGGTATCGTCAGCATAACAATGGAAACTAATCCCATGCCTTTTAATGATGTTGCCTGAAGGGAAGCATGTATATTGAGAAAAGCAGAGGTGAGGAAACTGATCCTTGTGGGACCCCATATTTCACTGGCATTGCACTGGACAGTTCTCCATTTAAATCTACAAAATGGTATCGATCAGACAGGTAGGATCTAAACCATTTTAATGCCTGACCCTGAATACCTATGTGATTTTGTAAGCAGTCTACGAGAATGTTATGATCTATAGTTTCGAATGCAGCACTAAGATCAAGTAAGACTAATATTGAGATGCAGCCTTGGGCCGAAGCTAAAAGCAAGTCATATGTGATTTTTACTAGTGCAGTTTCAGTGCTATGATGGAGCCTGAAACCTGGAATTCTTCAAGGATATTGTTTTCCTGTAAGATGGAGCATAATTGAGCAGACCTTTTCTAATATTTTTGTTACGGCCGGTAGTGTCCGGCAGGATATAACAGATCCAAACGCGAAGCTTGACGTGGACATGGTGTTTATTTAACATAAAACACAGAACAGAAAACAGGAAACAGAAACCGCGACAGTACATCGGCCTATACGCGAACGAGGACTAGCAACCAATGAAGACAAAGACAGGACTATAAATAGAGAACATAATCAGGGAACAATCATGACACATGGGGGACAGGTGCGCAGGGGTAGGAACAGACATTAGGCTAGGGCGGGGCTTAAATACGCACATGGCCAGAAACATAAACATAAACAGACATGACAGGATAAACCCCTACTGAGAGCCCCCTAGTGGTCCAACCACAGCCCTGCCACCCGTAACAATTTTAGATATAAACAGAAGGTTTGAAATCGGTCTGTAATTTGATAATTCATTAGGGTCTAGTTTAGATTTCTTAAGAAGAGGCTTAATAACTGCTAGCTTGAGACGCTTAGGGATGTGACCTAAATATAACGAGGAATTAATAATGTTGAGGAGAGGCTCTCCAGCTGTATGTATCACTTTTTTCAGAAATCTAGTTGGAATTGGATCTAACAAACACGTTATTGAATTAGCTGTGTTGATAAGTTTATATAACTATACATGTAAAGCATTGTAGCTTTAAATGTGGAGCTTTAGGTTGGACTAGATCACCGGATGCTGTCAGAGATTGAACATCCATTATTTTATTCCTGATACTATCCATTTTTTTGGTGAAGAAGTTCATAAAGTCCTCACTACTAAACTGTGATGGAGTATTCTCTTCAGATATCTGAAGTTTTGTTAGTCTAGCCACTGTCTCTAAATAAGAATCTGGGATTGTTTTGGTTTATTTCTATCAGTTTGCTCAGATGCTCAGCCCTAGCAGCTTTTAGAGCCTGTCTATAGCTGGACATACTGTCTTTGTATGCAATTCTAAAAACTTCTAATTTCATTTTTCTCCACTTTCGATCGAGTTTACGAGTTGCTCTCTTGAGGGTGTGAGTATGACTATTGTACCATGGTGCAGATGTTTTATCTCTGACCTTTTTTAATCGGATGAGGGCAACAGTATCTAGTGTGCTGGTGAAAATTGTGCCTATGCTGTTAGTTACTTCATCTAAATCATCTGCATTTAGGGGTCTAGTAAGAAGTTGAGAAAAATCAGGCAGATTGCTTGTGAATCTGTCTTTAGTGGTTTGGAATAATAGTTCTACCAAATTGATAACGTGGAGAGACATGCCTAATATGTTCTATAGGTAGAGTGTACACTAAGAAGTGATGGTCTGTGATATCATCACTTTGAGGTAGAACAGCTATATCAGTGACATCTGTTCCATGTGATATGATTAAATCTAGCGCATGATTAAAACAAAAATGTTGTCTTTATTCATTTGTTTATCACACATGCCTAGATGCGACATTTTTGACCTATCTGTGTAAACTTGATGTAGTAACACAAAACCTTTATACTTAAATATAAATTTGTGGTAAATTTGAAAAAAGGATCCTGGAATTCATAGATCAGGGAATATTAAAGGCTGATATTATATATATATATATATATATATATATATATATATATATATATATATATATATATATATATATATATATATATATATATATATATATATACACACACATACAGGTATACAAAAAATACCCAGCCAAGCATGAAATAACATAGGAAATGAATATGGATCATTTTAGACCCATGATGTGCATTAGAAGGGTTTTACATGGCTTGTGCATTCAAGGGTTAAGTTTGATCAGGGTAATATATTTTCCTATTTCTTTCTGCCTTTATAACTGGTTAAATAACAAATAATAATAATGATAATAATAATACATTTTATTTGTGCGCGCCTTTCAAGCTCTCAAGGTCACCTTACAAAAATACATTTAAAAAACACAGCATAATATAAAACATACAGATAGAAAACAAATAATAGAATATTTAAAAATAAATTAACAAAGGAAAAATAATGGACAAGTTCCAAATATAAAATGCAGTTCTAAACATGTAAGTTTTGAGTCTGGATTTATTTCCATGCCATAACTACTCTTAATGTGTCCGGTATCCATAGCATGAAGGAAACAGACCCAGCGCGGAGATAGACAGAAGACAGGGGTTTATTGAACATAAAACAAACAAATATAAGCACAAGACTGACACCACACATAGACGCTACACAAAGACGACGACCAGCCCCGAACCCTGGCAAAAGGCCGCTATAAATACCAAACATAATCAGGTACAACATTGGGAACAGGTGAACATGAATTGGTGTAACGGGGCTCCGCCAGAGGCGGAACTGTCCGGATCCATACGCCGAGCCGGCAGTAGGGAAAACACAGTATCGGAAGTTGGGGACAGGCAGTAAGTCGGCAACAGATAATGCACAGTCCAAGCAATATAATCCAAGAGGGATAATCCAAAAGGGGAAATCCAAAACCAGTCCAAAGTCCATAAACCAAACACAGTAATATCCGAGAGAGAGAGAAAGAGTAACCAATAAACAATCCAATTCAAAGCCAGTAATCCGTTAGGGTAAACGATCGGTACAAACATCAAGAATAATACTTCGCGTAGTGCTGGAAGTGCGCACCGTATTTAAATCCCCCGGTGATCCGAAAGTGGACTCAAAACACGGGCGAGGGCTCCCTCTCGCGGTCACCTCTAGCGCGAGTCGTGACAGAGCCCCCCCCCCTCTAGGAACACCTCCTGGAGTTCTACGTCGAGGACGCCCCCTAGGGTGCGGAGCAGGCCTCTCTAGATGTGCCCGGTGGAAGTCCTCGATCAGCAATAGGTCAAGGATGTCCCCGGAGTCCACCCACGAGCGTTTCTCGGGGCCGTACCACTCCCAGTCCACCAGATACTGCAGACGGGACCGGACTCGCCTGGAGTTCAGGAGGGACCGCACCTGGTACGCTGGAGACCCCTCAATGTCCAGGGGTGGCAGTGGCTCCTCACCGGACCTCGCCTCTCCGACCGCAGGGTGTGCCGGCTTGAGCAGCGACACGTGGAAGGTCGGGCATATACGATATGACGCAGGAAGCCGGAGACGGTAAGCCACTGGGTTGACCTGGCGAACGGCCCGATGAACTTGGGGCTCAGCTTTTTGCAGGGCAGTCGGAGACGGAGGTTGCGGGTCGACAACCAGACCTTTTGTCCCACCTGATAAGACGGATGCGGTCGACGACAACGGTCCGCCTGAATCCTCTGCCTCCTCACAGCCCTTTGCAGGCGAACGTGGGCACGCTCCCAGACCTCTTGGCTCTGACGGTACCACTCCTCCACGGACGGGACGTCGGAAGGTTCCCCAGACCAAGGGAACAACGGAGGCTGATAGCCCAATACGCACTGGAATGGTGTTAGTCCCGTGGAGGAGTGAATAAGGGAGTTCTGGGCGTACTCCGCCCACGGCAGGAACTCACTCCACCGATGCTGTTCCCTGCTACAATAGGACCTGAGGAAACGCCCAATCTCCTGGTTAAGCCGCTCCGCTTGCCCGTTAGATTGAGGGTGGTAACCTGAACTCAGGCTCACCCCAATGCCCAGATGGGCACACAGCGACCCCCACACCCAGGAGGTAAACTGCAAGCCCCCGATCTGACACGATGTCCTCGGGCAGGCCGAAGTTGCGGAACACATGCTGGAACATTGCCTCGGCCGACTGCATGGCCGTAGGCAGTCCTTTTAGAAGAATCAGCCGGCAACCCTTGGAAAACCGATCCACCACGACCATAACAGTAGTAAATCCCCCCGAATCTGGCAGGTCAGTTGAAAAGTCTACCGACAGGTGCGACCAGGGGCGACGGGGGATCGGAAGGGGCTCCAGCAGTCCCTCTGGGAGATGGCGACTGGTCCGCGCCTGCTCACACGTCGGGCAAGCACGAACGTACTCCTCTACATCCAAGCCCAGGGAGGGCCACCAGAACCGGCGACGAGTGAGCTGCGTCGAACGGTGGATCACTGGATGTCCAGAACTGGGGGCCTCATGCATCCACTGCATCACCTGCTGCCGAAATAGTTGGGGCACGAAGGTCCTATCCGGTGGGCAGCTGGCAGGTGGAGGCTCGTCAGTGTAAGCTTGCCGAATCTCCTCCATGAGGTCCCATTGAACCGGCGCCAGAATAGCGGTGGCCGGCAGGATGAGTTCGGGTTTGCCGGGGTCACTGCCCATCTCAAACTGTCTGGAGAGGGCGTCTGCCTTGCCGTTCTTGGAACCAGGGCGGTACGTCACTGTAAACATGAACCGGGTGAAGAAAATAGCCCACCGAGCTTGACGAGGATTCAGCCGCTTGGCTCCTCAGAGGTATTCCAAATTACGGTGGTCGGTGAGAACCTGAAACGGATGACGCGCCCCCTCCAGCTAGTGATGCCACTCCTCTAGCACCGCCTTGATGGCCAGTAGCTCCCGGTTACCAACGTCATAGTTCCTTTCAGCGACCGTCAATTTTCTCGAATAAAAGGCGCAAGGATGGAGCTTCCCAGGCTCCCCATGCCGTTGGGAGAGCACCGCCCCCAGGCCACTGCAGGAGGCGTCAACCTCCACCACGAACGGTAGCTCCAGGTCAGGGTGCCGTAAAATGGGTGCCGTGGTGAATCGTTCCTTCAACTGGAGGAAGGCTGTTCGAGATCCATCCAGGACAGTTTTTTGGGCTTCCCCCTGAGTAACGACGTCAGGGGCCCGGCTACCAAGCTGTAGTTCCGAATGAACCGTCGGTAGAAGTTGGCAAAGCCCAGGAAACGCTGTAGCTCCCAAACCGTAGACGGGGTGGGCCACTCCGTAACAGCCTGGACCTTGACTACGTCCATCTCTACTCCTTGGTGCGAAATCACGTACCCCAGGAACGTTACCATGAAACGGTGAAATTGACGTAGAGGTGGTGCTGCTGCAATCTGGCGAGAACCTCCCGAACTTGAAGCACATGTTCTTCCATGGAGGTAGAGTACACCAGGATGTCGTCTATGTAGGCGATGACCCCTCTTCCCAGCAGGTCCCGGAAAACCTCGTTGATTAGGGCCTGGAACACTGCTGGGGCATTGGTGAGGCCGAAGGGCATCACGCAGTACTTGTAGTGTCCATGGGTCATGTGAAATGCGGTTTTCCACTCGTCCCCCTCTCGGATGCGCACTAAGTTGTATGCACTACGAAGGTCCATTTTGGTGAACACCCGCACCCCCCGCAGCTGCTCCAGAGCTTCAGGCACCAAGGGTAGCGGGTAGGGGTACAGAACAGTGACAGCGTTCAGCCCCCTGTAATCGATGCACGGCCTAAGGTCTCCATCCTTTTTCCCCACAAAGAAGAACCCTGCGGCTGCTGGGGACGTGGATGGCCGAATGTAGCCTGCTGCCAGTGACACCTCAATATACTCCTCCATGGCCTTGGACTCCGGAAGAGAGCGGGGGTATATCCGCCCCTTAGAGGCGTTAGGTAGCAGGTCAATGGCACAGTCCCAGACCTGATGACGAGGTAAGCAAGCCGCCCTCTCCTCACTGAACACCTCCTGGAGACGCCGCCTCGAGAGCCCTTTCCACGTGGGAAGTCCTGCATGGTCTCGATACGGGGTCCTGTAGGCATCCCCTCAGGCACGTGGTGGACCAGCGCACCAGCTCACCCGACCGCCAGGAAATGTGAGGATCGTGGCGTCTTAACCACGGGAACCCCAGAAACACGGGGTTGGCTGGAGATGAGGTAATATAAAACGCCAGCTGTTCATAATGGAATAGCCCGATCTGGAACTCCAGCAGCTCTGTCTGGTGTTTCAGATAGCCCTCCCTAATGGGCTGACTGTCAATGGCCGTAATCCTCAGTGCTGGTACACAGGGGAAGATGGGGATCCCGAGTTCCTCCACCAAGCCCCGGTCTACGAGGTTAACGGCCGCTCCAGAGTCAATTAAGGCTGAAACGGGGAAACAGCGGTCGGACATATGTAATGAAGCTGGTACCATAAAGTTCAAGAATGAAGAGCTGCCACCCACCGGAGTCGATGGGAACCTCTCGGGGCACCGAGCGCTCAGATGTCCAGATGCCCCGCAATGGTAGCACAACCTCATCTGACCTCGAGACCGGTGTCCCTGAGCCGCCAAACCAGATCTCCCCAGTTGCATGGGTTCAGGCTCCTCCTCACGATGTGCAGAGTAATCCATGTGTCTTTGAGGCCGAGCTGCGGAAGAAGCCTGGGCCCCTGCTCAGTGTTGGCTTCGCAGATTGTCCAGACGAATGGCCGTAGCCACAAACTGCGACAGGGAGGTGGTCTCCTCATGACAGGCGAGCTCTGACTGGAGGGCAGGATGCAACCCGGCACGAAAGACGGCCCATAGAGCCGCGTCGTTACAGCCCGATTGAGCTGCTAACGTGCGGAACCGAATGGCATAGTCCGCGGCGGCCTCGGAACCCTGGCGTAGTTCCATCAAGCGGACAGAGATGTCTTTGCTGCCCGCCGGGTACTCAAGCACCTCCCTAATCATCCCAGCGAAATAGTCATAGGAGGCTTTGATCTGTGGATCGGCGTCCCATACAGCCGACGCCCCTCCTCACGGTACATCCCCGGCTGGTGCGAGAAAAACACTTCGCACTGCCTCAAAAACCCGCGACAATGATCAGCAGATCCATTAAATTTTTCTGCCAGTGCCAGCCGGGGTGACTCACCATGCGTAGGCAGCGGATCGCGAGGAGTAGCGATTCCCACTCGGCTCAGCTGAGCTTGCATATCTGCCAGCTGATCTTGATAGGAGCGAATAATCGCTCCTTGCCGCACGATGATCTCACGCAGCTCCGCTGAATCCGTGAGAGGCGAAGTATTCTGTAACGGGGCTCCGCCAGAGGCGGAAGTGTCCGGATCCATACGCCGAGCCGGCAGTAGGGAAAACACAGTATCGGAAGTCGGGGACAGGCAGTAAGTCGGCAACAGATAATCCACAGTCCAAGCAATATAATCCAATATTATCCCTAATCCAAAAGGGGAAATCCAAAACCAGTCCAAAGTCCGTAAACCAAACACAGTAATATCCGAGAGAGAGAGAAAGAGTAACCAATAAACAATCCAATTCAAAGCCAGTAATCCATAAGGGTAAACGCTCAAGAATAGTACTTTGCGTAGTGCAGGAAGTGTGCACCGTATTTAAATCCCCCGGTGATCTGGAAGTGGACTCAAAACACGGGCGAGGGCTCCCTCTCGCGGTCACCTTTAGCGCGAGTCGTGACAATTGGGAAACAATAGGAGAAGGCGGGGCTAAAACAAAACACATGACATGATGAAAACAATGACAAAACACAACATGACACAACCCCTGCTGGAAACCCCCCCTAGTGGCCCAACACAGGGCCTACCACTCGTAACATCTCCCCCCTCTCAAAGGCGCGGCTCCCGACGCGCCAAAAAATAACCCTCCCCGTCAGTCTGGGCAGTCCGTAGGTCCCGAACAGGAATGAGGAGCATAGCGAGGCAGATAGGGGGGAGCGAGAAGCATGGCGAGGCAAATGGGGGGGGGGGGGAGGAGCAAAGACGAGGCAAATGGGGGGAAGCGAGGAACAAAGGCGAGGCAAGTGGGGGGAGCGAAGATCAAAACGAGGCAAGTGGGGGGAGCGAGAAGCAGGAGCGAGACAGGTGGGGGGAGCACGGGGTCCGACGACAAGGCCAAAGAGCCCCACGCGACGTCCACAACCGAGCGGAGGCGCCGAGCGATGACCACAGCCGAGCACCAGAGCTGAGCGACGTCCACTGCTGAGCCGCAGGGCCGAGCAATGTCCACTGCCGAGTCGCAGCGCCGAGAAACATCCACCACCGAGCCACGACGCCGATCGACGTCCAACGAAGAACGACGGCGCCAAGTGACAATCCCTGTCCCGCCGAAGCTGGAAACTCCCCAAGGGGTGGGCGGGTGGGAGACAGCTACATCCACATGATCTCCCTCGCCACCCCAGAATGAAGCAAAGTCCCTCGCAGAAACAGGAACCAAAAGGAAAAAAACCCAACCCAACAAAACCCCCAAGACAAAGTCCAAAAAAAAACCTGACTTGAAACCCCCTCCGATATCTATGAGTGAGGCGCGCCTCCCACGGAAATCCTCGTCGTGGGACGACGCCCCTCACGGGAACCTGAGCGGAGCCGGGGCCGAACCAACAAAAAAAAATCCCCCAAAATCTAAACATTTCTAGCCGGAACCCTCCTCCGTTTTCCACGAGTGAGGCCACGCCTCCCACGGAAATCTTCATCGTAGGACGACGTTCCTCATGAGGACATAAACGTGGCACTGGCCGGAATAAACAAAAAACCCAAAAAATCCCAAACTCCAGGCCGGAGCATGATCTACAACCCAGCAAAACATTATGACCGGAAAAATCCTCGCTTGCCATCGCGCTGGGTCTGTTCGGTGAAGGCTGGTCGTTCTGTCACGTGTCCAGTATCCATAGCATGAAGGAAACAGACCCAGCGCGGAGTTAGACAGCAGACAGGGGTTTATTGAACGTAAAACAAACAAACAAAAGCACAAGCCCGACACCACACGTAGACGCTACACAAAGACGACGACCAGCCCCAAACCCTGGCAAAAGGCCGCTATAAATACCAAACATAATCAGGTACAACATTGGGAACAGGTGAACATGAATTGGGAAACAATAGGAGAAGGCGGGGCTAAAACAAAAACACATGACATGACAAAAACAATGACAAAACACAACATGACACAACCCCTGCTGGAAACCCCCCCTAGTGGCCCAACACAGGGCCTACCACCCGTAACATAATGTCAGGAAACTACCTAAAACATTTCAGTTTAAATGTACAGATAGGTTAGGCTATATAGATAATGGTGAAAATAAGTGTATGAGCAAAGTCAGACAGGGCTTTAGTGTTATTTACATGCACACACAACACACACAATAAAGTCCATCCTTGATTAATTGCCAAACAACTGAGTTCTTTCTCCACCTGAATTTACGCAAGAAATAGCATCTCAGCATATCCTGAATCTGCAGCTGCTTGTTTCCTCGTGCTCTCAGTAGTCACTATTACACTTTTGAAACTAGGGGGCATAAAGGGGCAGTATGTCCTGAAACAGCAATAGCAGGTGTAGCACTGCAGCAGGTGCTGCGGGGCTGCTTGAGGATGAATCTCTCTTTACACTGAAAATTTTGGGTCGATTCGCATATCAGAGTTGTCGTGGTATTGTTTTAATTGTTTGAATTATTTGTTTATTTCTTATTTATTAAACAGCAGGGAAGAAACGTAGATTCTGTTCTGTTTTCATGATGCTCTAATCCTGCTAATCAACATCTGAGTGGTTTGGCCCAGTGTCAAGACTGAGAGTCAGTTCACAGTGTGTGTGATTGAGGCAGAGGTTCCGACTGCACTGCTTTTTGTTGTAATAACGTGGTGTATAGGATAAACATATAGGAATCATCTTGAAATTATAATAAATGTTGTTTAATGTAATAAATGCTGATTGGATGGAGGGACCAGTGCGGAGGCGGAGCTTCAGAGAAACAACAGGTGCAGGGATTGGTCGGAGTCGCTAGAACGCTTATGGTTTTTGATTTTTTTCTAAGGTTATTAGCTTGGTATAAATTATTAGCTTCGTATTTCATTTATTCAAATTTGTGAAACTGAGGAAATTCTATATCTGTAAATTGTCTATTCATGCTTTTTGTTCATTCAGAAGTCGAGAGATATTGTAACTTGACATTCATGTTTCATTCATATATTTAATTAGTGTCACTTATCCAAGTGGACTATATTTAAAATTGTTGAATGTAGAATGTGTAGAATGTGAATTTTGTATGCATAAGAAACAGTGTATAGGTCACTGATGTTCCAGCTGTGATTTTAGATCTGTGTTTTATTACAGATTGGAGTGGAGATAGTTTGCTGTGTCCATATTCATACTTCAGTGACACTAATGTAAATCTTTCTCACTCTTTTGTGTCATATCATTTTCAGAATGGAGAAGAGCGGGTGTTGGGAATATGCTGGTCTGTGAATGAAGTTAATAGAGCATATACACCGATCAGCCTTAACATTATGACCACCATACATTCTCCTGTGACATCTGTTGAGTCCTTCCATTTCCTAGGCACCACCATCACCAAGGAGCTCAAGTGGGAGCAGAACATCAGGTCTCTCATCAAGAAGGCTCAGCAGAGGATGTATTTCCTGCGGCAGCTGAAGAACTTTCTCCTCCCTGTGAAGATGTTGGTTAACTTCTACACTGCCATCATCAAATCTATCCTCACATCCTCCATCACAGTCTGGTTTGCTGCAGCTACAGCCAGGGACAAAGCCAAACTTCAGTGTCATCCACTCAGCTGAGAAGGTGATTGGCTCTCCCATCTCTCCAAGAGCTCTAGGACCTGGAGACGTGCAGCCAAGATCGCAGCCGACCCCTCTCATCCCGGAAATGAACTCTTTCGGTCCCTCCCCTCTGGAAAGAGGCCCCGGTCCATCAGGACCCCCCCCCCCCCCCCCCCCCCCCCCCCCCCCCCCCCCCCCCCAAGAACTTACAGACAACCATGACATCCAAATTGCACTACATCTTCTGCAAACTCAAACTTCTGTATACAATATTTATTTCATTCTCGATTGTACATACTGGATATACATATTTGGATAGTCACTTTCACTCAACTTTACATTCTAAATTGCTCTTCTTTTCACGCACATTCAAACTTCTATGTACATATTTATTATCATTCTCGATTGTGTACATATTTTATCTGTATATATGTTTGGACAGTCTCCTTCAATTTCCCTTACACTTTTACATTGTAAATTGCAACACGTAAGTCACTTGCTGTTAACAGCTTTATTTAATTGATTATAGTTTATTTTATTATTTTAAAATTTTATCTGTGTATATGTTTGCACCTGACACCAAGACAAATTCCTAGTACTGTAAAGTGTTCTTCGCGAACCCTTTGCTGTACCTGGCAATAAAAACTTTTCTGTTAAATCAGTGTCTCCTTACTGCTCTTTTACACCTGCACTTTAAATGAAATCTTCCTCCCGTCTTCTGGAAATAAAGATCTGCCAGGTGATGATACACCAGGAAGTGATGAGATCCACCAGGTGAAAGTGAAGTTCATCCTAAATCTATTTAAAACTGCAGATGGAATGTGTTGTATTTTCAGTCTGTTATACTGTGTGATAGTGTGTATTATTATGTGTAGACTTCACAGTAGTCATTGGAACAATGAAATGAATATTTTATCTAATTTTTTCTTTATTTTCACTGAGTGATATTCACTGATGAAGCTTTGAAGGTAGAACCACATTACCCAAATTATAGATTACAAATGATTGATTTAAAATAAATACGAGTATAGCTTTAAAATGTCCTTAATGTCTTCATGCCATTATCATGCGTGCATTATAATTGTGTATTTGCCAATTTCTATACTTTATGAAAAAAGAAACTTAACCATGTTTCATATTTAATAACAATATAGCAAAAAAAGTAAGAAATATAAAAAAAAGATGGTTTAATGTTTTCTTAGATGCAGTGTTGATATTACTGTTTATTGACAAGGGTTTATTACACATAACATCATATAATTACTTCTGAACACCAGCACTGTAATTACATGTGAAAACAATGAGAAGTGCTTATAGTGTAGAAAAGAGACACTTGAGTCTTATTAGTTTTGAACAAAAAATAATAGGAATTTATTGAATATTTCAGATTTATTTCTAAAACAAATGCAATAAAGGAATAATAAAGAAACTATGTTTATTAACTATCACAAACCTTATTAACTATTGCATATTACATACTACATATTTAACACAAACATGACTAACCTAAACATTTAATATATACAAATTTGCAATAAAGGAAACATAAAAAATACTACATTTATTAACTATCACATACTTACATATAATTTACTACATATTTAACACAAATATGTCTAGCTTAAATATTTAATATATACAAATTTGATAACTATACATTATACTCTTACATATATCCTAAATACACAATACAAATCCTACTGTACAAAGTCTACACATTTAACAGACATATAAAGTAAGTCTTAATATTATAATCTATATAGCAATTGATATGTTTATGTATTTTTAAAATGACAGAATTAACAATTTTTATTGCATTAATTTGTTATAAAAAATAGCTAAAATTCACAGATAAGGCTAGTGTGGGTGGTAAGAATCATGTCGATACCTCTGCAAGCACACCAAGACTTTCAATACAGTCATGAGATGATGCATATGATATAGTCTGGCACTGGTAACCCTGTAAGGGGGAAATCACATGCGTGAGATGCCACAACAGACTCATAGGTAAGTGTGGCTGAAAAAGACATCTTAGTACCTTTAGAAAGGCTGTGACAAGTTTAAACACCATGCACGGCGCTGTGATGTGGACTCCTGTGAATCCCGACGTAGCGGATTGATCAGCTCTGCCAGACAGAACTACAGCTGACAATGAATCAGTTTGTCATTGGTGACTATCACCTGAGCCCTACCAGCCTTTCACAGATTTGAGAAAGTGTATCAACTTTCACAAAGAAACACTTGCACGCATTCCCAGCACACCCATGGTGCTATAGAGGCTGAAAGACTTTGAATTGGTCTATACTTGGAAGGCAAACCACAAAAAAACCTCTGTGATCAAGATCACTAGAAGCATGAAAATATGCATAACATGGACGTGTGCCATTCGTATGACTGCACAGCAGAAATGCCTCTACTAGAAAAGTGAAGCGTGGCAAGTGTCTAAATTAGGCATGTGTCCAAGGACAACCTGCTCATAATGTGTCGGACTGCAGAGGCTGTGCATGTCAAAACACAATAGTTTTACAATTAAGCACAGGGAAAACCTTTATGAGCAGCACTGTGCAAAAGCAAGGCTGCTTGTCAGCATTTAGTCCAATTTGGCCCACTGCCATTTCCTTCAGGCTGATACAAAAGCTGATGAAGGTAGACATCAACAATGAGGTTCAGATATTAGAAATATCTCTCAGAAACCTCTTCCAGTAATATCTCCTAGGTGCAGCTACAGTCTGTTTATCAGTTGGAGTTGGGCATTGGACATTCACAATTAAAAGGTTTTTAACTCTGCGACACTTGAGTCAGAGTCGACTCGACTGCTCTGGCAGCCATGCTGCATCAGCATCACTGTGAAGGAAGCACTCAGGACCAGAGCTATTCAGTGTCAAAGCAGATAACACAGAGCTAGTGTTGTTCCTTGGTATCCTGTAGCAAGGTTCATTAGACACTCTGATCTGGGTCAAATCTGTGTATAATGGAAACCAGCTAACTTGGTGGCTTGCTATAAAGAATACACAGATTGATCACCCTGCTGAAGAATGGGGAATAAGGGACTGAGAGCCAAGTGCTGTACTGTGCAAGAGGACAGCAATTTGGAGGACAGCTAGCAGCAACTTTGGCAGACAGGTAGCTCCGACCACTGTAACTGCTACACTGAAAGGTGTATCTGAGGTCCAGCATCCATTAGACGGGAAGAAGAATGGAAACAATGACCTCATGACAACAAAACATAAGGTATCGAAGTGGTCCTTACCAACCCACGTGGTTAAGAGGGGTGAAATACTTACCTCAGATTAAAAAACGACTAATTCTGGAGGGGAAATACTGAGCACAGATTTTTAAAAAGACAGATTTGTGGAACCTAGAAGTGAAATACTTACCACAGATTAAGTAGTGAGAAAAAGGATGGGAATAATAAGGAGGTAAATGGAAAGATCTCCAGCCGGGTCCAGACTAATGATGTTGATGGTGATGAAGACAAGCAAGATTTGAGGCACTCTAACTTCAACGTTCTGATGAGGCTTGTCGTCATACGCTGACATGTCATCGAGGTCCTCATACCGGCTCACCCACGCGGAAAACTGATAGCCAGTGGAACCATCTATGAAGGACATAAGCTCCAAAGAAGAGGATAAGCTGCTCGAGGGAGATGAGCTCCTCTCCAATGTCCTCAAACACCTCAAACTCATCATCCTCTGGCTCCACAGATTCCCATCTTGCATGAGGAGCCTCTTCATCATTGGTGACTTCCTCACCACTCATCAGCTCCCTCCTTCTCATCATCATCCTCCACCAGAAATCACTGCTTGAAGAATCTATAGTGGGGATGAGCTCCAAAGTAGGGGATAAGGTCAACGAAGAGGATGAGCTGCTCCCCAGATTACATAACCTTTTCCTGGGAGGGGCCTCTTCATCACTCGTCTCCATCCTCCTTTTCCTCTTCCCACAGAAATGCTCACTGCTGGAGTGCGCATCCATGCTGGGAATGGAGTCCAAAATAGGAGATGAGCTGCTCCCCAGATTACTGAGCTCATGCACATCATCTTCCTGCTCCACACGCTGTCTTTTCCTGGGAGGGGCCTCTTCATCACTGTCCTCCTCATCACTCGTCTCCATCCTCCTTTTCCTCTTCCCACAGAAACGCTCACTGCTGGAGTGCGCATCCATGCTGGGAGTGGAGACCAAAATAGGAGATGAGCTCCATGAAGAGGATGAGCTGCTCCCCAGATTACTGAGCTCATGCACATCATCTTCCTGCTCCACATGCTGTCTTTTCCTGGGAGGGCCCTCTTCATCACTGTCCTCCTCATTAGTTGTTTCCATCCTCCTTTTCCTCTTCCCACAGAAATGCTCACTGCTGGAGTGTGCATCCATGCTGGGAGTGGAGTCCAAAATAGATGAGCTCCATGAAGAGGATGAGCTGCTCCCCAGATTACTGAGCTCATGCACATCATCTTCCTGCTCCACATGCTGTCTTTTCCTGGGAGGGCCCTCTTCATCACTGTCCTCCTCATTAGTTGTTTCCATCCTCCTTTTCCTCTTCCCACAGAAATGCTCACTGCTGGAGTGTGCATCCATGCTGGGAGTGGAGTCCAAAATAGATGAGCTCCATGAAGAGGATGAGCTGCTCCCCAGATTACTGAGCTCATGCACATCATCTTCCTGCTCCACACGCTGTCTTTTCCTGGGAGGGCCCTCTTCATCACTGTCCTCCTCATCAGTTGTTTCCATCCTCCTTTTCCTCTCCCCACAGAAATGCTCACTGCTGGAGTGCGCATCCATGCTGGGAATGGAGTCCAAAATAGATGAGCTCCATGAAGAGGAAGAGCTCCTCAGCTCAATAACCTCAGACTCCTCATCCTCTTGCTCCAGACACTGTCTTCTACTGGGAGGGGCATCTTCAGTGTTGTCCTCTTCGCTGTAGTCCTCATCATCGTCTTCAGTCTCCACGGTGTTGAGGTGGAGTTCAGTGACACGTAGCAGGTCAGATGGAGTTTCCTCCCTCCGTGTTCCTGTGTCAAAGGAGATGAAAAGACATACACGTATCTGCATATTCCAGTAACACTTTCATTTTATAACAGCATCTGTTCTGTACAGCAGGAATTTCTCATTTTAATAATCCTTGATACAGTATTTACACTAGTTATATTACTGAAACTAACCCAAATATGTGAGTACATCTTCAGTAAGCTTATAACACCATGACAAATACACACATTAAAAATCATCCTAAGAAACATCTCAGAAACAAGAATGATTAGAGAATTTGATGCTAATTTTGTAAAAATCTTGCTTGGTCTGTGCCCCAGTAGGATAAAACTCTAGAAACGCGCTGTTTAACACTATTTTCCCCTATTAGTTTCACAGCAGTGGATGAAATTCATAGATTAAAAAATAAATAATAAGTTAGGACACATTTAATGTTATTTTCAGCCTCTTACCGATTTTAAACCTGTTACTGTTTTCCGTAGTGTCTAAGGTAAAAAAAAAAAAAAAAAAAAAAACCCATAAACCCAGAACAGTGAAAAACAAGTATTTACCATTACTGACTTTTCTAACTAGCTATTTAAACATAGCACTGTGCTAATGCTGCCAGCTAGTTAGCTTAACTAATGTTACTCCATAGTCTACCTATCTGACTTTGCTTAACTAACTAACGCGCTCTAACGAGTTCGCTAAAACCAAGCCGGCTAATATTAGGCTAATTAGGCTAGGGTAATTAGCATGATCTTAAGTCATTAGCCAAGCGGTTTATTCCTACCCACTCTTTTCTTTCTTATTACTTTCACGTTTTTTGCTGAATAAAGAAATCATCGGTTTTAACGTTTTAACAATTTTTCGGTGTTTAAAGCTCGTACTGAAGTGAAGAGGGAAAAAACTCGGTAACTTACCGCTGCTGTCAGGCAGTCCGCTCCCTCCGGTCTGAGGTCCTTCCTCCTGGAGCTGCGGTGCTTCGTCTCTCCGTTGGCTCATCGCTGAGAAGTGTTGCAGAAATGATCGTAGAGTAAAATCCGTGTAGAAATGATCGCAGAGTAAAGTCACGAGTGTAATCCAAAGCTTGCGATCTTCAATAACATTTAAAAAAAACAAGCATCCCGTTGCTATGATACGTGACGTCACAGCTAATAGTAAGTAGCACGCGCTGTTTCCTCCAGGACTCAATTACTCATTCAGCCTTATAGAGATTATATTATTTTATTAAAATAAAATAAAATTTAATTAAATTATATAATACAATTTATTTCTTGAATATTTTAGCTGTTTCATATTTGAATATAGATTATATTATATAACATATATACCATGTATAACATTTAAATAATAAATCCATAGTAAATCATATATAAGTAATGTATGTATACGTATAAATACAGTGTGAATAGATATATACGTTTTCCATGTTAATTCATTAATTCTTTAAAAAATTAATTAATATTAATTTATTTAAAATGAAATGAATATTAAAAGCTAGTTTTAATAATTAGACATTAATTTTCGTTTTTTACAAACTTCCCCTGAATAAAGACATGAGCTCTGAGGTGTCTGGGTTTTTATGTGAAATCAGAGTGCCCCTTTCCCACAGCCATAATCTCTCTTCCACATTTCATCCTTTTCTCTTCATCTATCATTTTATCCTGCTCTTCTCAGTCACATCCTACTGCGTTATTGAAGCAGATGGCCATTTGAGTCATTCCTGTATCTTTTACATCTTTATGCTTTTTCTGTCAACCCTCATTAGTGGATTTGGTGGTTAACGTTAATGCAGAGTGACTTACTAAGAAAGAACTGACTCCAAGCTGAGCTGAAACCCAGCAGTCAGACTGACATGTTACAAATTTCTCACACAACATTCCCACAGAATTGTAGAGAATATGTCATACACAAGGTTTTTGCAGCAATATTGTATTTATAGAAAAGGGAAAAAATTGCTCAGGATGCCCAGGAATCTTGACAGATTAATTGGTCTCAATACTTTACTCTGAAAATATTCTGCTTGTTAGATGACAGGATGCAAGTGTGGCTTTCCCCAGTCCTAGGACTTGAGCCTAAAACCTTTCAATTGTGAGCACAGAACTAGAAGAATTAAGATAGACCATATATGAAATACTTAAAAATGTAATTTAGTGTATAATATTGCTGTTGCAGGTCTGGAGTATTTTTAAAAGACTTAAAGCAATAATTGTATAATAAAATCATTCTGATCAGCACTAATTGTTTTTTTAATTGCAGAAATGTATAAATGTGTTGACCTTCCTGTTTATGAAATCTATCATCTATAATGTGATGGCATTTATATAGGTAAAAGTGTATTCTAATTTTATTCACTAATAATACTACACCTTTTATCAGATTCCTATCCAAGTGCTGCTTCAGGACATTTACATTTCTGCCATTTGGCAGATCCTTATCCAGAACAACTTAAAATTTCTCATTTTTTTCTAAAACTAAGCAATTGAGGGTTAATGGCCTTGCTCATGTGCCCAGCAGTGGCAGCTTGGTGGACCCGGGATTCCACCTCACACCCTTTTGATCAGTAGTCCAACACCTTAACCACTAAGCTAGGAGACACTGACTGAGTGCTGCTTTTATGCTGCTCAGCAATTTGGACTTGTTTACATTTTTCTTGGACAATGCTAGAAATCGATATTTTATGTGAAATTAACACCGGATTTATATATGTTTAGCCTGATGACCTCATGGTCCTGGCGATGATCATGCTGCATGTATTTCTTCTCCTTTTTTTTTTTCTTTTTCCTCTTCTTCCCCACCCAAAACAGACTATTGTTCCTCAGCTTAATTGCCACGTCAAAACCAATTCACTATGCAAGTAAAAAACTTTTTGACTTCGGTATTTGTTTTCATAATTATAAAAAAATCTGCAAATGCAAAAATTAGCCAGTCAAGATATTTGGTACATAAGCATTTGGTACTCCAAAGTGAAGCACATGAAATATGTTGATATTTGCATATTTGTAATTCTGATGCTAATCTGTCAGTAAGTGTTGTAACTACTTTACTCCAGTGAGATTTTGCCACATTGATTGGCTAATTAGATAACTGCATGAATGTGCAGGTGTTCATGATAAAAAAGAGCCGTATATAAGCACAAAACCTTTTTTGTGAAGTTATAAAAACATAAAAACTCTGTTCAAAAGAAAGATTTAATGTGTACTTTGCAAAACACTCAAAAAAAGTTTCATTAGGTATTAGGTATGGACCAACAGTTGTATACAGCAACGCAGATTTCTGCCATTTTCCAAACAGATTATTCTTCCTGTACCAATGTCATGAACCTGGATTCATCTGCACTCGGAAAACCAAACATCCGAGATCAGATTTGTCTATTTTCCCCCTCATCAGCAGTTTACAGTGAATACAAGTCCAGACTGTCTCAACAACAAAGCCAATACCAATGAAGCAACAGCCAGAGAGTGTGGGAATGAAGCTGACGGTTTTTACTGACTCTTTTACTGAGATTCCTAACCAGGTGTTTGTTTGTTTTTTTACTGCAAAAAGAATTTCTGTCCAACTGAGCAGGCTGTATAATATGATCACTAGCTGAAGACAGTAGCTACTGCAGGTTGTGGATCATTTCCTCCTTGGCGATGAGGTGTGTGGTTTTGTTGACGAGGGACATGAGAGAGTTGAGTTTGTGGGACCAGTCGTTCAGAAGGTCGTTGGGGTCTTTGGGCCTCTGGAAGTTGATGATGCCTGCCAGCCGGTCCACTTTGGCATAGATGGTCTTGTTCACCACCAGGTTGGACAGGAATTCCTCAGACTCCTAAAGAGAGCATAGGAATAGAAAAGCAGCGCTTGAGGTCTAGTCTAGTATTCATGGGGCTTGTAGGACAAGAGCAAGTGTGGCATGAGAATACGGATTTTTCCTCCTTGTTTAATTTGTAAGGAATTAAACTGATATGAATGGATATCAAACATGAATTAATATGAAAAGATATCTCAGCAAAACTGTAAAAAAAATCGGAAGTAGCACACAATAATAATAATAATCTGCCACCCACGTTCCTGGAAATTAACTGTTACTATAGAAAGAGATAGGTGGATGTCACATTTTTTTCCTTTTTAATGACCTTTTTTCAAAAATTAAAAACTCTCAGGAAGCAATTGTTAAAATTTTGTCCTTAATCTATAAAAATCTGTTTAAATGTACACTTGTATTGTTTAATTTTTTTATGATTAAAATTGAAAGCACATTTTGACAAAGATTGGAATCTCTCAACTGTTTTAAACACCGGTCCCTATAGTCAAAAACAATATAAAGCAGCACTTACATCAATGGAAAGGTCAAGAAGGTCAGCCATCCTCTTCATCGTGATTCTCGTGTAATACTTAGCCATAATTCTTATGTTCTAAAAGAGATCAAAAACAGCAGATATTTACTACTGGAATGAGAAAAGTCTAATACTTTCCAGACTATACGTCATGTTATATTTTCTTATAACACTTATAAGCTTATAGTGATTAATAGATTATACACTCATTGTGCACTTGTCATTCAGAAAATACGGTACAGTCATTAACTTACATGTTCCACCACTCTGTTTTTCAGGTCCTGCCATCTCTTCTCTCCCTCCTCAGTGTAGGTGAAGACCTCAGTGGCAGGGCTGTCAGGAGAGCCCTCGCGCAGCTCCTTCCCATAATCCTCCACCAGCGAGGACCAGCGCATCAGCTCCATGGTAGTGAACTGTTTCAGAAAGTCCCTGTAGGAAAAAAGGCAAAAAATGAAAGATCAATCTTTCAGACTTCGATACTGATTTCGAATAAGGATGCAAGTTGTCATTTATAGCCTCTGGCTAGAGAGGGTGGAAAAGAGGAAAAAAAGAAAGAAAAACACACTAGACAGCTGACTAGCTTGTGATAAATGAAGATGAACTCGTAGGTGTCCATTGTTTCCCCACTTTGTAGCTTAAAAGTGCCGTAATTCGAGATCTGACTTGCAATTTCCGAGGCAAGTGAACGCAGCATCAGAACCCAGAAATGTTAGAGAGATAATGGCCTAATCATTTTCAAGGACTAAACTGTGTACCTGTGTCTGAGAATAATGCCACGCTTACTTGTATTTAGGAATTTCTTCCAGTTTCTTGTCTGCGCTGATCCGATGGACCAGATCAGACTGTTCGTTGTCGTACGGAGACAGAACCACATAGAGCACCACACTTTTCAGGGCCTGGAGCACAACACACATTAGAGAAGAAAGATTAGGTGTATGTGGGAAAAAAAACTAATCTGTATATTATATTTATCAAAGAAAATTCATATAGGATGCACAATGGGATCCAAATGCAGCTGATCAGAGCTCATGGCTTAGACAAAGCCTTGTTGCAAATTTTAACTGCTCAAATATGACGTTTAATCTCCAGAGACTAAAGCTACCTAAAGTAATCCCTTGCTGATTATCAGAGTCTGTATTCATCCATATAACTTACTCTGTCGTACGTTTCAGTTAAATTATTCCAGCTGCTGCTTTTTTGGTCTATGAAATGGGACCTCCGGCCAAGCATAACACAGTACTAGAAAGAAAGAGCTCCTGATTGCAGCTTTAAGCATTACCTGCTGCCACTTAGAGCTGTCCTCCAGAATGCAGGGAGTGTCGTAAATGGCCCGGTAGTGTTTGCATATGGAGAGGTAAGAGCCTTCATGCTGGTCCACTTGAATCATCAGATTGTAGTACTTCAGCTTAGACTCCTAAGAACAGTACAAGGAGGCAGGTTGGAACAATCAATTTAAAAGTCTTTATCACTCACAAAAAAATATTACAGGCGAGAAAAAACAGGAAAGAAATACCCAAATGAAGTACTGCTTCTACCAAGATACCAAGTGCCATATGTATTAAACGTTGTTCTATGCAGTTAAAACCTACTTGTTTATGATAAATCTGAGGGATATTCTTTGGAATTAGTGACGTAATATATAATTAACCTACCTAAGAGTGTTGTATCATATTTTGTTGACTGAAATTCTGGAAATAAATATTTGAAATAAAAGAATTTGAATTCAATCTATATTGAAGCATAGGTGAAGAATTACCGGCATGTTCCCATCACACCTTCAGTGTGCGCTTCACTTTCACACCTTGTTGTAATCACACAGGTGTTTAAATAAAGATTAAGAACCTTTAAAAAGCCTGCAGGTTGGTTTAACCTCAGCTCTCACCTCTGTGCCTTCCTCCTGAAAGAACTTGGTGTTGATCTTCTTGCTGATGATCTGGGTGCGGATGTAGTCTTTAACGGCTATGCACAGCCTCATCTGCTCCAAGATGAACTCCACCTTCTCCTTCTTCTCCATGGAGCCGTACGTTTCCACCTGCAGGATGGGGGAAAGTGTTTATACTGAGATTACCTTAAAGAGGAACTCCTTGTTAGTTACCTGGTTCGACTATTCCATATGTTTATGATGTGTTTAAATCAACGCTCTTCATGTCTAGCTTCAAGGTTTCTTTGTGAGCTTCCTCTCAAGATTTCTTTTTTGTATTTTTCTTGGAAAGGAATCTAAATCAACAACCAAAAAGTTTAGTTGTGTCCAAAATGTCATACTATACACTATGCACTCTACCAGCTAGTGTATCAGCCTCCCAGTGAATAAAACTCCAGTGGTAGAGGTAATCATTTTAAGCATACAATATACAAAACAGTCAAATGGGAGTGATTTATTTATTTTCAGCTATATTAACTTATAAAGCTTGAATAGATGAATTGCTGAAATGAGAAAAACCATGGGAGAAAGACCAAAAACTCACCTGCAGCTCCTGCAGAATGGACGCAGCTTCTTTAATCTCACCGCTCTGCTCTTTAATGTTGGCCAGTGTCTTAGTGAGTCTCGCACGCTCGATCTCGACATAAATCTGCACGGGACAACACAGAAGTGTCATGAGGCAACAGTTATTCTGATCATTGGAGCATAATGTTTTTGTTTTTTTTCATTCAGAGAAGCCTGGAACCTGGCTGGAGGACCCACCTTTCCGGCAGTAACGGTTCTGAGAGTGTCGATGAGCCTCAGTTTAACAGTCAGGTCACTGACAGTGTCCACGTATTTGTAACACTCCTGCACCATCTTGGCCACAGCCTGCAAAAAGACCGTGATCATTCAAACAGTGTCCCATGTTTACAGTGTCTAGCAAGTACATGCTTTCTACTTGGATTGTGAAATACCAATTGTGCCTAAATTCTTAGCCAAAATGCAATAATCGAATAAATAAATCATTCAGTTAAAGAATTATTCCTCCTGGACAAGGTTAACTAAGCTTGTGTGCTGTTGTAAACATGTACACAGAACTTTATCTGATCTCACCTGCTTCAGCTGACTCCGCCTCTTCGATAACAGCATGATGTTCTCGTTGAGTGCATCCCAGTCTTTTGCCTCGTAGCACATCTGCACAATGGCCACCAAGATCCTGGATGTGGACACCATGTCTGAAGCCTGGAAGGAAATCCATGTAGAAATAAAGGGCTTATTCTGTGTGTGTAATTTTGTCATATCGCAGATTGCAAAACAGCTGACTGCTTAAACCAGACAGGCCAAACAAATCTGATCTGAGCTGCTATGCATATGAAATTACAAGATAGCCAGACTCACCGTCCTGGTTTGCTTCTCCAGAGACAGAAGGTTCTCGACAGCTTCCTGAAGCCGCCCTTCCTGCACACAGAGGGTTAGAGTAAAAGGTGCAACAGTGATTTTGCATACAAAACTGTAGGAAAGTGGCTCAAGTAAAGTTAAACATGATACCTTGGTTAAAAAAAAGTGTATAAAAGTTTGTAACAATGCAACCTCCTAATTGAATCTCTATCTCAACTAAATCTTTGTTTAGAGAAGGGGGAGCGAGAGCGCACGCGCGAGAGGGGGCGCAAGAGCGAGAGGGGGAGCGAGGGCGAGAGCGCGAGAGGGGGAGCGAGGGCGAGAGCGCGCGCGCGAGAGGGGGAGCGGGGGCGAGCCCACGCGTGAGAGAGAGCGAGCCCACGCGTGAGGGAGAGAGAGAGCGAGCCCACGCGTGAGGGAGAGAGAGAGCGAGCCCACGCGTGAGGGAGAGAGAGAGCGAGCCCACGCGTGTGAGGAGAGAGAGAGCGAGCCCACGCGTGTGAGAGAGAGAGAGAGAGCGAGCCCACGCGTGTGAGAGAGAGAGAGAGAGCGAGCCCACGCGTGTGAGAGAGAGAGAGAGCGAGCGAGCCCACGCGTGTGAGAGAGAGAGAGAGAGCGAGCGAGCCCACGCGTGTGAGAGAGAGAGAGAGCGAGCGAGCCCACGCGTGTGAGAGAGAGAGAGAGCGAGCGAGCCCACGCGTGTGAGAGAGAGAGAGAGCGAGCGAGCCCACGCGTGTGAGAGAGAGAGAGAGAGCGAGCCCACGCGTGTGAGAGAGAGAGAGAGCGAGCCCACGCGTGTGAGAGAGAGAGAGAGCGAGCCCACGCGTGTGAGAGAGAGAGCGAGCCCACGCGTGTGAGAGAGAGAGCGAGCCCACGCGTGTGAGAGAGAGAGCGAGCCCACGCGTGTGAGAGAGAGAGAGGAGCGAGCCCACGCGTGTGAGAGAGAGAGAGAGAGCGAGCCCACGCGTGTGAGAGAGAGAGAGCGAGCGAGCCCACGCGTGTGAGAGAGAGAGAGCGAGCGAGCCCACGCGTGTGAGAGAGAGAGAGAGAGCGAGCCCACGCGTGTGAGAGAGAGAGAGAGAGCGAGCCCACGCGTGTGAGAGAGAGAGAGAGAGCGAGCCCACGCGTGTGAGAGAGAGAGAGAGAGAGAGAGCGAGCCCACGCATGTGGGGAGAGAGAGAGAGAGCGAGCCCACGCGTGTGAGAGAGAGAGAGAGAGAGAGAGCCCACGCGTGTGAGAGAGAGAGAGAGAGCGAGCCCACGCGTGTGGAGAGAGAGAGAGAGAGCGAGCCCACGCGTGTGAGAGAGAGAGAGAGAGAGAGAGCGAGCCCACGCGTGTGAGAGAGAGAGAGAGAGAGAGAGCGAGCCCACGCGTGTGAGAGAGAGAGAGAGAGAGAGCGAGCCCACGCGTGTGAGAGAGAGAGAGAGAGAGCGAGCCCACGCGTGTGAGAGAGAGAGAGAGAGAGAGCGAGCCCACGCGTGTGAGAGAGAGAGAGAGAGAGAGCGAGCCCACGCGTGTGGGGAGAGAGAGAGAGAGCGAGCCCACGCGTGTGGGGAGAGAGAGAGAGAGCGAGCCCACGCGTGTGAGAGAGAGAGAGAGAGAGCGAGCCCACGCGTGTGGGGAGAGAGAGAGAGAGAGAGCGAGCCCACGCGTGTGAGAGAGAGAGAGAGAGAGAGAGCGAGCCCACGCGTGTGAGAGAGAGGAGAGAGAGCGAGCCCACGCGTGTGAGAGAGAGAGAGAGAGCGAGCCCACGCGTGTGAGAGAGAGAGAGAGAGAGCGAGCCCACGCGTGTGAGAGAGAGAGAGAGCGAGCCCACGCGTGTGAGAGAGAGAGAGAGCGAGCCCACGCGTGTGAGAGAGAGAGAGAGAGCGAGCCCACGCGTGTGAGAGAGAGAGAGAGGAGAGAGAGAGCGAGCCCACGCGTGTGAGAGAGAGAGAGAGAGCGAGCCCACGCGTGTGAGAGAGAGAGAGAGAGCGAGCCCACGCGTGTGAGAGAGAGAGAGAGAGAGAGCCCACGCGTGTGAGAGAGAGAGAGAGAGCGAGCCCACGCGTGTGAGAGAGAGAGAGAGAGAGCGAGCCCACGCGTGTGAGAGAGAGAGAGAGAGAGCGAGCCCACGCGTGTGAGAGAGAGAGAGAGAGAGAGCGAGCCCACGCGTGTGAGAGAGAGAGAGAGAGCGAGCCCACGCGTGTGAGAGAGAGAGAGAGAGCGAGCCCACGCGTGTGAGAGAGAGAGAGAGAGCGAGCCCACGCGTGTGAGAGAGAAGAGAGAGAGAGCGAGCCCACGCGTGTGAGAGAGAGAGAGCCCACGCGTGTGAGAGAGAGAGAGAGAGCGAGCCCACGCGTGTGAGAGAGAGAGAGAGCGAGCCCACGCGTGTGAGAGGAGAGAGAGGAGCCACGCGTGTGAGAGGAGAGAGAGCGAGCCACGCGTGTGAGAGAGAGAGAGAGAGCGAGCCCACGCGTGTGAGAGCGAGAGAGAGCGAGCCCACGCGTGTGAGAGCGAGAGAGAGCGAGACCCCCGCGTGTGAGAGCGAGAGAGAGCGAGCCACGCGTGTAGAGAGCGAGAGAGAGCGAGACCCCCGCGTGTGGGGGAGAGAGAGAGAGCGAGACCACGCGTGTGAGAGCGAGAGAGAGAGAGGGGCCACGCGTGTGAGAGCGAGAGGAGAGCGAGCCCACGCGTGTGAGAGCGAGAGAGAGCGAGACCACGCGTGTAGAGCGAGAGAGAGCGAGACCACGCGTGTGAGAGCGAGAGAGAGCGAGCCCCCGCGTGAGAGCGAGACCACGCGTGAGAGCGAGACCACGCGTGAGAGCGAGAGAGAGCGAGACCACGCGTGAGAGGAGAGAGCGAGACCACGCGGGGAGAGCGAGAGAGCGAGACCACGCTGTGAGAGCGAGAGAGAGCGAGACCACGCGTGAGAGGAGAGAGAGACCACGCGTGAGAGAGAGAGAGCGAGACCACGCGTGTGAGAGGGGAGAGAGAGCGAGACCACGCGGGGAGAGCGAGAGAGCGAGACCACGCGTGAGAGCAGAAGAGAGCGAGACCACGCGTGAGAGAGCAGGGGAGCGAGACCACGCGTGAGAGAGAGAGAGCGAGACCACGCGTGAGAGAGAGAGAGCGAGACCACGCGTGAGAGAGAGAGAGCGAGACCACGCGTGAGAGAGAGAGAGCGAGACCACGCGTGAGAGAGAGAGAGCGAGACCACGCGTGAGAGAGAGAGAGCGAGACCACGCGTGAGAGAGAGAGAGCGAGACCACGCGTGAGAGCGAGACCACGCGTGAGAGCGAGACCACGCGTGAGAGCGAGACCACGCGTGAGAGAGAGAGCGAGACCATATGAAAGAGAAAGAGACCGTATGAAAGAGAAAGAGAGACCGTATGAAAGAGAAAGAGAGACCGTAAGAAAAAAAAAAAACCATATGAAAGAGAAAGAGACCGTATGAAAGAGAAAGAGACCGTATGAAAGAGAAAGAGACCGTATGAAAGAGACCATATGAAAGAGAAAGAGAGACCATATGAAAGAGAAAGAGAGACCGTATGAAAGAGAAAGAGACCGTATGAAAGAGAAAGAGAGACCGTATGAAAGAGAAAGAGACCGTATGAAAGAGAAAGAGAGACCGTATGAAAGAGAAAGAGAGACCGTATGAAAGAGAAAGAGAGACCGTATGAAAGAGAAAGAGAGACTAAGAAAAAGGACAAAGAAAAAAAAGAGAGAGCATGAAAGAGAGAGACCGTTTGAAAGAGACAGATCTACATCTAACTATAAACTGTTAAAATGTGAAATCATTAATAATCAACTTTAATTAAGGAATCAACTAACAGTTTGTAAATCGCTGTGGTATGAGTGAAATAACACCCCAGAAGATGCTGCATCACATCACATCATATGCAACTTCATGAATATTTAGATATGGATTTTTTTTAAAGTTACATTATCTGACATATAGCGCAAAACGCAATCAAATATCGAACACATTTTGCTTTTGAAACCTAATGAGAAACATTTCAAAAATATAAGTAATAAACTCGCGTTTTCTTTCCTTCGATATACACCTCACATTACGGGTAGTTTATTCGGCTTGCTAACAAGCAGGCTTAGCTAGCATTAGCAAATTAATGTTTGCATAAATTATTGTAAAACCGTACAAAAATGTGAATATATAGGATAATTTACTTTTAGTAAGTTTGTCATAGTATTTTATATGAAACCAACTAAAGGAAGATGTATAAGTGAAGAAAAGAGAGGCAGCTAGGTGAGCTAGTAAGCGGTGTTGCTGCATCATGACTCAGCCGCACATCTCCGTCCATTCAACTCACTTTAGCCATTTTCTCGCACTCGGGCAGTCGCTGGTCTACAGTAGCGCTGTAATCAACTTCCATCTTGACTACCTTTCCATCTGATCTCTCAGCCCTGTCGTCCGACATGTTGAGGTTTTTTTTATTTTTTATTTTAATAACAACAAACTCAGAAATCCAGCTACTCGCTTTCACTGTAACCCGGCTAGCTTCCGCTGCTTAATTTCTGTGTTGTCAAGCCAACCGGAAGCACTTCACCGGAAGTACCTAGCTTGAGCGCCGTCTAGCAGCGCGGAAGATAACGCCATATTTTGATTTTTTTTTTGACACTGTTTGACAGGCGCGATGTCAAGTCGTTGTCCCTAAACCTATTTCCAGTCGACTTCTTATTTAGACGGGGACTACATACAATGATAATAAAACGTAAGAAGTTTTTGGGCTGATATTAAGAATTCGGGTGAAACGCTTTTGTTGGCAAAGAAAGCTCGCGCGCTAGCCGTGAACTTCCTCCAAGCCATTTTTGAATAAGGAAGTAGCTCAGTTAGCTAGCTAGCTAAGCTAGCTAGCTCGGGACAGTGTAAACATCTCAAATGGAGGGTGTGTCCGAGTGAATATTTTTTTTCCTGATCTTTTAAAGTAATATTTTTTGGGGGGAGAATGGGCGACGCGGCGAAAGTTCAGCGTCGGGAGCAGTTAAAGCGCTGGAACGGCTCTTCAACAGACAGACAGCCGGCCGCACCGCGGAGACGCTGGCGGGATGAAGAGGAGGATGGCCGGGAAGATGGAGAGAAAGCACAGGACGCAGACGGCCAACGACCTGGCCGGCAACACGTCAGAAGAAGGTGACTTAATTGTTAAAAATTAATAAATAGGTTTTCTTCACTTTTATTTAAACCAACCACGCCTTTTTATTGTTGCTCAATAGCTGGCTTTCTTACTCATCACAGTCGGAAGTCATAAAGCGGTTGCAGTGCGATGCAGCAGGTAGATCAGGAACAGGTTTCTTTTGCTTATAACTTTGTCGTCTGTAATACTCAGTCTGATATCTCGTACTCAATTCACCATGTTTTATTAGGACATAGATGGATATCTGTCAATCATGTCCACCATAGAAGTTGATCAGGTGTTTGGTCTTTCCCCTGCTGAAGATCTGTTGCAGTGGTCCTGATATCATAAACCATTTTGTACCTGTCTTTACACCATACATAAATTAGTTTTGTGTGTATTCTCCTTCTGCACTCCCTGGAAAACAGGTCATTTCTTTTGATTACTCGTCCTGTTTTAGTCCAATTAAATGCTCACTGCAACGTTTATGTCCCTCCCTGAGGTGTGTGTCTTGCTCTACTGTAGCAGCTCATTATCAACAAATGTGATTTGTCACTATTCCTTTTTACCAAACTCTCCTTTGGTTGAGGGGACAAAAACCATTTTATTCATTTTGAAAAGGGAGGAATTTGTGCAAGATGGTGGTTATGTAACAGACATGGTTCAGTGGAGTGTTTTACCAGCTTGAGGCTGTTCAATGCCAGAGAATCGATTCCTCAGATCATGATTTTTTACTACCTTTACACAATAAGTAAGATCTTTTTAAAGTTGTGCAATTTTAATTAACCCTAACCCTTTAGCGATAAGCCTAGAACCCCGGAGAAAGATGTCACTCGGTGATGACCCTCGGTGATGATGATCTCGGATAAAGACATGTACAGCGTTACTCCAAAAACACAAAACATCTCATCTAACATAGTGTCCTCATTACTGTTGCCAGGTTTTAAAAACACTCTCACTAAACTTTCGCCATATCCCGACAGCGATGGGCTGTTCTGTAAAACTGTCAAGCACTTCCACAAGTCCTCACTTCCTGTTTCAAAAGGAAACACATCACCAGGTGGAATCAAAGAGCATTAAAAAGAGGCACATGGATCAAGATTTTAGAACCCGACTTTGGTATAACATGATGAGCTGTAGCAAGCATTATTCAAATAGCACAATACAAAGCACACTTTATTATATTTAAAGGAAACACTTTTACACAAGTTATGTGATGTGTTCACTATAGAAGTCCCTGCAAAGGAGTATGTTACTATACAAATAATAACATTAATATGCAAGCGCAGTGATATAAACCTTTGATGTGCAGCTGGCACTATTGTCAGAGCTGCTGTAATGGAAAATCAAGCAACTGCTTCTAACCAATGAGAATCAAGTAGTCAGCAGCACTGTGGTATTAAAATGATGTAATAAATTATAAAATTCTATTAAAAATTGGTGGTCGAGCTAATGGAGTCTCAGCTCCAATCGAGAGTCAAGCCAAATGATATTAAACTCAGTAAAGTAAACATTTTTTATTGTCCTGTATTTTTAGTGTTTTTAGGTGTTTGTCATGTCCAGTTTTCCGAAGATATTAAATATGAATATTATTAATCTACAGATACCAAGCCAAGAATCTTTAACAATCAGACCGTCTCTCCAGAGTTCTCTCCAGGTTTTCACTTTCCTCTTCTGCGCACCCTACTTGGGTTTAGAATCTCAATTCTGTGGCCTATGAACCATTTTATGTTCTGGAAAATCCAACCATGAGTCAGTTGTAACTTCCTGTAAGAAGCAGTCAGATTTTTATTTGAGCATGTCTTTGTATTTTATGGAGTCCCATGATGTCATGCCTTTAGACGGGGGAGAAAACACCCCCACAACGTCGAAGACGCTTCACCATACTTGTCTCAGTTGACCATTGAACCTGCTTCCAGTCATACTCCATGCACTTACTTTTGAGGTTAGATGAAAGCAAAGCTTTTCTGCTAGAACATCCTCGAAATAGTTTGTTGGTGACTGATTGTGGATTTGGAGATTCTGTGACGCCTCTAAAGTCTCTGTCCAACTGTCTTATTTGAAAAAATTGTAGCTTCTATAACTATTCACCTCAGTGTGCATGAGGGTAGAATACACTTGTGTAATCTTCCAGGCAGGTTTATTTTTACAGCTCTAGTTGGTTCATGCGTCATAATTATTAGCCTAGAAATGTTTATGGTGACTTTCAGGCATGTAGCTATTTTTATGACCAGTCCCTGATTTCTAAATGTCAACTAACTGGTGAATGACAAAGGGAATTTGTGCTGTGTGTCTAGGAAGTCCACTATATCGGCAAAGGTTTGCAACCCTCATACCCATATGTGCTTGTTAAACATCCCATTCCAGATTTAGCCCCTGCTGTTATAATAAGCTCCACTCTTCTGGGAAAGATTTTGGATTTTGGAGCGTGGCTATAGGGATTTCTGCCCATTCAGCCACAAGAATGTTAGTGAGGTCAGGCACTGATGTTGGGCGAGGAGGTCTGGGGTGGTCAGACAGTCCAATTAATTCCAAAAGTGTTCAGTGGGGTTGAGGTCAGGTCTCTGTGCAGGACACTTGAGTTCTTCCATTCTGACTTTGGCAAACCATGTCTTTATGAACCACAGTTTGTTTACAGGGGCATTGTCATGCTGGAACAGGTTTGAGTTCCAGTGAAGGGAAATTGTAACGCTATAGCATACAAAAACATCCTGTACAATTGTGTGCTTCCAGCTTTTTGTCAACAGTTTGAGGAAGAATCCATGATGGTCCGGTGTCCACAAACTTTATTGCCATATAGTGTTTAAGACAATTTGGCCATGTATTTGTGAAAACAATCGCCAGTGTGTTTTTTTGACATTCCGAGTAAGTTTGGTGTAAATTCGGTTGCATTGGCATTGTTGCTATGACAACCAATCTGATTTTTCCTTTGGAAAAACTACCATGGCAAATGGAAATGCTGAAGGAAGGGGTTAGGGGCTGTCAACTACTCAGAAATGTACAGAACAAGCCTTAACAAGCTTTTAATGCAAGATTTGGCAGCGGAAAAGATAAAGAACAACTAAAAGAAAAAAACACAGACAAGGTTTCAGTGTTTCAGGGGTAGTAAAATAAAATAAAAAAAGGAATGCATGAGTTGTGACTCTGTATATGGAACGTTATAGGGCATGTTATATAATGCTATACAGGTCATGATCATGGTTTTAAAGGGACATTTGGTTCAGGATATTAGTATCCCACAATAAGGCATTGTTTTTCCCACCAAACTGTAAACTAGTCTAAATATTTGCGATACGGTCTCCCTGATTCAAAACTGAACACACAACGATTTAATCGATTCAGCCGTCTCTCCAGTCTTGATAAAGTCCAATTCCTGTCGCACAGGCCTTTTCTTTTACACGCTATCAAATGTACATTCCTTTGGCATTGTGTGTGTTTCTCTCTCTCTCTCTCTCTCTCTCTCTCTCGTCCTCTCTCTCTCTCTCTCTCTCTCTCTCTCTCTCTCTCTCTCTCTCTCCCTTTTCACCTCCATACCTCTCTGTCACTCAGTTTCAGTTAAAAGTTACCACATAAACAAAACGTGAGTGAATCAGCCATGCCGTGTTTAGTGCATGACATTCGCTTCATCAATTTTACACTGGAACTAAATGGCGAATAATTGTAATGAAAGTGTAGCTCATACAAAATATTAGACATGGCAAGCATAATAATTTTCAATAATCCTGTTATTAAAAAATAACAGAGAGAGAATAAATGAACAGTCTTTTTCTATGAGTCCTCATGAAGAACGATTCTGGAGTTTAACAGCAGTCCAGTCCTCATTGAGGATATCTGATGTGCAAATATGAGAACAGTTTATAAATACCTTTTTTTCTGAAATATAGATAATGTTCATTGTTCTTCATTGCTACTTTTGCACTTAAAGGCATTTTAGCTGTGCTTCTAATACTAGCATGTTTTAAAAATAAGCAAGGCACTTTAACAAACACCTTTGGAAAACTGATCAAAATCGAGGTTCTGATAAACATTTGCATTCACTCTGTCATGTAGCTGTATAAGAGGCCCAACTCTTTCTACTGAAAACATCCCCCAAACCATGACAATTCCTCCTCCACCTTTCACTGACCTCTTTACACACTCTGGGTTCAGTCTTCCCCCAGTTTGACGCCGAACAAAATGTTTCCCATCAGACCCAAATAAATCAATTCACTAAAGTGAGCTTTGGACCAGTTCTTCTCTGTCCACACAACATGCTGTTTGGGGGGAAATTTTCTGCTGAAGCAGTTGGACCTCTTATACAGTTGATACACAGCTCTTATACAAAAACAAGGGAGTGGCCATGAGTCAAGGGTACAGGAGATATGGGGTAGTGGGTGGGGCTTCCAAAAAGTATTCATTTACATCACATAAGCTTAATATAAATTGTCATTGTTAACATTGGGCACGGGCAATATGATGATATAAAATCGATAGTGTAATAAATTATGACAATACCGATGACCGTTTATAACTATTATTATTATTTTGTTGCAGATTAATGTTAAAATTGAATTTTAATTTTTACAGAATAATTTTTTTCTGCCTTTTGTATGTTCCATTTTTTTTGTACATTTTAAAAAAAGCTATCATCAAACCCCTTTGTTTTTCATATACGTCTTTTATTTTTCAGATATTTATAACAATAACTCAGATTAGCAGCAGTTGAGTTATGAAATTTTATCTTTAACATTTGTAAAACATTATAAAGTAATCATAGAATATTTCCAATAGTTTTCTTTTTTATTGCTGCCAGTTCGTTAGCAACCAAAACTCCTGAGATAAATATCTTGTGTGTCAGAAATGTCCTTTAAGATTGTGGTGTTATGTCACTAACCTCCTAATGAGGATCTTGAGATATTAATAGAGCTGTCATTGTGCTCTAATGTGTGTCAGAAAGCATGTTCGATTCGAGAAGACGGCGGAGTTCCTGGCCATCTGTGCCAGCGGCGACACAGAGGAGGCAAAAGAGATGCTGAAGGAGGTGCAAGTTATAAGCAATGGGGACAAAATGTCAGGACAGGACATGGTCAACTGTTCCAACGCTGATGGAATCTCAGCACTGCACCAGGTACAAGAACCATCAGTGTGACAGTTTTATGTTCCTATCTGCAATGAATTGCTTTACCTCTGTTCTATAACTGTTTCTGTTTCTCATTTCATGATCATTTGTTTTCAAAAACTCTGAAATCTCTTGGCAGAAAAGATTGCATGCATGTGACAACCAGTAAACACTAATGTTGCATTCACATCATATAGGGACAGACATAATTCCCAACTGAAAAGCGTTAAGTTAGAATTTTGTTAAGTCATATTTTTTGCACACATTTCTGACAGGGAATAGATGATGAAAAAACGTGCTACTGTTTAGCATGAAACTACCTATCTAATGCTAGCAAAGATTAGCTAAAACTCACAAACTCCATTGAGTGTGAGTGAAAGAGTTTTTTATTTTTGCACCCAAATCTATTTTTTACTCTAAAACTACATCAGTACATTATCTTAATGATTAGTTTTTGAAAAACATTACTCTGAATTAAAAGTTTACCTACATATCTTTTGTCTAGCTAGCTAACTAAAATAAGCAGCCCGCTAAGCATTGGGTACTGTGTCTGAGGAGAGAAATACTTACGCCAACTAATAAACTATGTGCTAGTGTTTTGTTTACAGAAACAGATAAACAGTAGAAATTAATATTGGTTTTATTTTTTGCATTTGTGAAGAAGGAGACTTTATTTTCCATAGTTAGAGATGACTCTATGGTAACTTTTGCTAGCTAAGATTCTCCTCTGTAAACCCTCCAAATTATTTCCATTATCAAAGATGGTTGCCTTCCAGGATATGCTTGCTAAGTTTCTTAGCTACAAACCTGAGTTGGTTGATTGATTATATTTGAGGTATGGGAAGTTTCTTGTCTGTTTCTTTAGTGAGATGTGTTCATTTTAATGCAGCTACTCATACAGAGTTTGTGTGATGTCCCTCAGGCCTGCATCGATGGTAGTATCGAGGTGGTGGTCTTCCTCTTGTCTCAAGGTGCCAACGTAAACCAGGTGGACAACGAGGGCTGGACCCCGCTTCACGTAGCAGCTTCCTGTGGGAACATGGAAATTGCTGAGTATGTATTTTCTTTAGTGTGGCCTAGCAATGAGTGTCGATGATAATGATTATTCTTTTGGCTCCTTCAGTAAACCTCAGTAAAAATGCTGAGTGTTTTGGCTAATGTTAGAAGTCAGTTTCTCTTAAATCATAAGCTCCTCTGTTTGTGTAGTCTACATGTCATAGTGTTGTGTTTACTAACCGTGTTTATACTACGGTTGATTTCTCAATTCTGAGAATGGATTAATGTTTCCACAGCACAGCTATGACAGTAGTACCAGCTGTAATTTAAGCAGAATATATAAAATCATTTTTATATATTAACAGCTAAGGAAACATATAATCAATTCGGTAAACTTTCCTGTGAGGAGATGTATAGTCAGTAAGGACTTTGTGCTTTCTGATATCGAGTCCTGTCATCAGAGGTGGCTTTGACTCTGTTTGGGTGGATGGGGTGGTGTATTCTGGCTCCTCTGTCAATCACAGCGACACTAGCCAATCACGGGCACCTGTGAGCTCATGTATGTGTAATAGGGTGGATAATGCTTTCCTCCAAATGTGCTAAACTGCCCTGTGTCACTACATGAGCAAGTCTTTATACTTTTGGTTACAAATAATAGAAGGATATGGTGCAATGAAAGTAAATCAAATTAATAATTGTGATAAATATGTAGGAAGGAAAGGAGTTAATAAAAAACTAGCATCTAAGCCATTATGCAGCTTTTACTGTAATGTGCAAATGCACATAAGGCTGGAATAGATGAATATATTTTTTATTGACTTGTACTTCTGCGCGCGCGTGTGTGTGTGTGTGTTTGTGTGTGTGTGTGTTTGTGTGTGTGTGTTAGATACTTGCTGCAGAAGGGAGCATTTGTGAACTCGGTGAACTGTGATGGTGATATACCATTAGATCTCGCCAAAGATGAAACCGTGGAGGCACTACTGCAGCAGCACACTCTGAAACAGGGTGAGTCCAAGAGGCAGGCAGACAGACGGGGCAAGAGAAAGACAAAAAGCTCTTATTACCATGAATAGCTCCTCTCCCACTCATCCAGTCATCCAGTCATGAATAAGCGGGTGATGTGACGCTGACGTCAAAGTCCAGCTGTCAGAAATGTGTTTGTTAGTCACTGATTGCAGGACTGCGGCTGGCTTTTTACAGAACCTGTTTGCAACTTTGCTTTCAATCCTCAATTCAAAAAAAGGTCACATTTTAAAGTCACGCAGCCAAAAATAACACTTACATTTAAATTTTCCCTTATGCACTCTTATAGCTAAGAGGTTAGTTTCATGCAAACTGCATGACTAAATAATAAAACACCTACCTTATGTGGTTTCTGGCTCTTTTACACTTTGTTACCTATAGAAATTGACTATAAACTGTAAACAGAAGTAAAGGCATTCTCACAGCCACAAAATATCGCTTTGCTGCTCAGCAGCCAGTCTTCATACATGAGTAGGAGTGGATGATATTTACTTTGCATATTTGGAATATCTGTTTCTTCATGTAATTCTCTGTGTAAAATATCCAGGTGTGGATGTGGAGGCAGCTAAGCGTTTGGAGGAAGAGTTGATCATGTGCGATGCCCGTGGTTGGCTTACAGACGGTGTGCCAGCTGATCTGTATCACCCCAGGACTGGAGCTACACCCCTTCATGTTGCGGCTGCAAAGGGCTACCTAGAGGCCATCAAGTAAGCAATGCTAATGTGTGACTAAAGACTGAGAACCATCTTTTTTTTTTTTTTTTTTTTTTTTAATGTAGCATGTGTTAATAATGTGTGGCTTATTCAGCTGCTTGGGTGGGGTGTCTCTGAAATGGTGTGGTGGGCACGTGATCGGACAGCTCTCTGATCTCTCTAAGAATAGCTGATGTTTATTTCCTGTCTCATGCAAGAGACTTCCTGTGGAACAGGCCACATTCGTGCTGCTGCTAAGCCAGGTTCAGTTGCCCTCTGCCCTGCACTACATAAACCCTTGAGTATAATAAACACTTGGGTTGAATTTTTTTATATATATATATATATATATATATATATATATATATATATATATATATATATATATATATATATATATATATATATATATATTGTATGTATGTATGTATGTATATGTTTGTGTGTGTGTGTGTATACGACTCAGACTCATGTTTCAAATGCTTCAACTTTCTAAAATGCAAAATGCCTGAAAATGTGTAAGTGTATTTTATCTTTGTGTCTCTCAGGTTGCTGTGTCAGTGTGGCCTGGATGTGTCTGCTAAAGATGGGGATGGCTGGACTCCGCTCCACGCTGCAGCCCACTGGGGTCAGAGTGAGGCCTGTTGTCTCCTTGCAGAGCAACTTTGTGACATGGAAGCTTGCAGCAATGGGGTGAGAAATGAGAGAGAGAGAGTAAGAGCGAGTGAGCCTGATAAAATAACAGACCGTTAAATAAAGGCCAATAGAAGGAAGAGGGATGAGAGACACTCTATCTCTATTGAGACACGGGATTACAATGAACAGAAAGCAGAAAGAGAAATGGCTTAAATGGAGAGAGAGAAGAATAGCTGGACAGACAGAAGGGTGAGATTGTGCTAGATAGAGAAAGGAACTCGTAAGAGAAAGAATGTGGTATTCAGACAGTAGACAGAAAGTGACTCGAGAAAGGTTGTGCTTCATAGAGTAAGAGATTAACACAAATATGAACCAAAGATTGAAGCTGGCTGGGATAGAGAGAGAGCTAAATGAAGAATAAGAGAGAAAGTGTGCGAGAAAGAGAATAAGCAAGCATGAAATAGAAAGAATGAAAAAGAGAGTGACAGAGACAGATCAGATATTGACTTAGGAAAAGAAAGAGTGAGATTGAGAGTGAGAGGCATAAACTAGATCCAGACAGTGTAGCAGGGGCTCTCAATTTTTTTGGTTAGTTAACCCAATCTAAAGGCTCAGAATTCTCAAGTCTGGGAATGGACGTTCACCCTATCTTCGGGAGATCATAACCGACCCTTCCAGCCAGCCATGGCCGGTAAGCAAGAGAGAAAATTTGGCTGCGTTCTCTGGGTCTGTGGGATAGCAATCAGGGGATAGAATTTAGGTGACCTGACATTTTAAATGAGAAAGTGAGGGGGTGGATGTAAATTTACTCTCTTTAATTACTAATCCCTTTAATTATCATTAAAATTAATTAAGCCTAAATTTTGGGTATAGTCATACTTTGTCCTCTTTCTTAATCATGTACAGTGTGACCACAGCTTAAGGCTTGTCAGGATTTGTCAGTTATTTGTAATAATAGAATCCTACATACTGTAACTTTAAAAGCCTGCACTGGGGTTGTTGAAGGACAAAAGTTAAACTATGATTGAGAAACTCATGTGCAAACTCACTGTAAATGGCAGATAGGGTGAGAGGTGGGTAGAGTGCTATAGATAGAGTGTGAGAATAAGAGACACCGATAGACAGACTGACAGATATACAAGCTAAAGGAATGAAGGGTGGTTAAAAACTATACAGAGAGAACAACATAACAGCTGAAGGAAAAGATCGAGAGACACTGACAGCTAAACAGAGAGTGAAAAAGAATGAAGCATTCAGAACTCTTTGTATAGACAAAATGAGACTGACAACTGTAGGACAGAAAAAGAAAAAGGGTCGAAAGAGATGGACAGCTAAACAGAACAGTTCTACAGTAGTAGAATAAGGGTTAGAAAAGCAGAGATTGTGCTATACACTAAACAAGAGAATGACGGCCATGCACAGCGTTCGCTTAATCGAGTGAGAGAGGGAGAGAAAGCCTGCTAACACACTAGCTGTATAAAGAAACAGGGAAAAGTCTAGACCAGCAGTAAAAGGAGGACATGGTTAAATACATAGAGAGGGAAAGAGAGAGAAAGTAGATAAGAAAGGGAATTAGGCATTCAGGCCGAAGATGGATAAGGAGGTAGAGTGAGAATGGAGGGAAGGAGTCAGAGAGGCATGCAGACAAAAAGGAGGCTAAAATGTTTCCCTAAGCCAGTAAAAAAAAACATGCAATAACATGCAGTTCCACCTCGGAGCAACGCCGATATTAGTCAGCTCTGCTAAAGTGAGCACTTTAACACACTGTAGCTTGTGCAAGTGTGCAGCAGAAAGGATGTGTGTAGGATGTGTGTCAGTGCCCTTCTGTGCCAAAGAGCTCACCACACTAATGCTAATGCAGGCTGCACCCACACACACACACACACACACAGATGCAAAACTTCGTTTTGTATGCTCTGCACCCACATGAGTGGGAACTGGAAGAGAGGTTTTGTGTGTGTGTGTGTGTGTGTGTGTGTGTTTCGGTTACTGTGTGTATTAAAAATACAGAAATTGGTAACGTCCCAAACCAATACCCCTGTGTTATTAGTAGGCTGCTGTTGCATAGTCTTTCATTTTTATGATACATTATCACTTGTGTTACATTTCAGGTGTAACTCGGGACTAGATTAATGAATCCCCCATAAGGATTAAATCACAAAATAATGTTTACTAATGTTTAGAGTCTGAGTTAAGAACAGATCTTAATTTTTGGTAATAACAGAATCTTTAGTGTCGCATTTCCTCTGACTAGAAAAAAAGCCTTACTTGGTGCCCTGGTTTTGCTGATTTGAGAGCCAAACTGTTACATAATCAGAGTGGGGAGCTATTCATAAATGGAATAAAAATTAACAACAGTAAAGAGAAGCTGATATCGGATTATATCTGATATCTGGACCCTTGCTCAGATATCAGTTTCATATCAAATATGCTGACTTACAGCAGCGTTAAAGGTGCTGCAGAAGTGTCTACTAAGTACTGGTCACGACATGCATATGAAAACATTTGGGTTGTGATGTAGGATGGCTGCATGGAAGCGCTTTCTCACACAATAAAAAACAGACAAGCCCCAAACCATGCAACAACATTTGGATTGGTCTGATGAGACCAAGGTAGAACTTTTAGGCATAATTTTAAAAGATATATTTAGCAGCAAAAACAAGGCAGAACACCATATCCACAGTGAAGCATGGTGGTGGCAGCCTTGTATTGTGGTGCTGCTTCTTTATAGCTGAGCCTAGGACTAGCTAGTCAAGTTAGAGGGAATCATGGAAAGCATTTTTTACTGCAGCATATAGATTTTTTTTTTTAATACAATTTCTTCCTTGAACCACACATACTTCTAAACAAAACATGTTGATGTTAATAGATTTATGTTCTGGGTCACTTCTACAATTATGTTTAGTGCATGTACAAGTATTAACAAATATATATATATATATATATATATATATATATATATATATAATATATATATATATATATATATATATATATATATTATGACAATTATATATACATGTCTTTGTGAGTAATTGTGTGTGTTGTGAGTGTGAGACACTGACTGGAAATATGCATTTTAGGGTCAGACTCCATTTGATGTGGCTGATGAAAGTGTGGAGGCCTTGCTGAAGGAATTATTGCAGAGACAAGCTAGTGTAAGACAACCCACATACACGCGCACACACACACAGACTGGCAAGATGAATGTTTCTATTCACTGCATAAATAGAAATAACATGAAGTAGAATTTCTTTTCTTTCTATTTTTTAAAAAAAAAAAGAAAGAAATTAGATTAACTATTATCAGATATTTAGTATTATGTTTCATTACATTATATTATAGTTATTATTTTGATAAATTATTGTGTTCCAGTCTCACTATGCTTCTCGCATGAATGGTGTCAGCTTGCATTCAGCTGTAATGAAAGGAGGCAAAGTTATTAGTGCAAATAAGATTCAGAATGTTTCAAATCTGCATTTAACTCACTTTATACTGTAACACCATAAAATTTTCAATTCTGATTTTTCAGAATGTTTTAACTTAGTAATTCAATACATATTTATATTCATATGTTCATTTCTCCAGTAGCAGCTTACACTGGACTTGTCTGATGTACCACATCAATATGTTTAAAAACTGAATAACTGTGTAAATGTTGATATGTAGATCATTCAGTCAGCACTCAACAGACACTTTAACAGAGAAAAGCTGCAGCTAATAGGTTTTTAGACTTGAGAAGGTCATCAGGACAGAGATATTTGTGTCTGATTAACTTCTAGAGAGAGAAAGGGCGATAGACTGGTGAGGGAACTATTGTTTAGTTGTTAGTGTTAACAGGAACTTGTTTCACCAATGTTTCACAAGAATAAACAGAACTACATTATATGGCTAAAAGTGTGTGGGCCCCCATATGTGTTGTTGAACATCCCACTCCAGATTTAGCCCCCTTTTACTGTTTGAATGACTTCCACTCTTCTGAGAAGCTTTTCCTCTAGATTTTGGAACATGGATGTGGGAATTTCTACACATTTAGCTACAAGATTATTAGGTGAGGTCAGGAAACTCTAATGCTCCAACAATTTTGTGCTTCCAGCATTGTGGCTAAGATTTAGGGAGGAACCATACATGGATTTAATAATAGGGTGTCTGCTAACTTTTGCTCCTGTTGTGTACAAAGGGCTGTGGCATGTAAGAGGCAAAAAAAAAAACATGCTGTTAAAGGAAATAAATAAATACAGTTGTGAATAAATCTGTCGTTTTGTTTGAAGTGTAGGATTATATTCCTATATTCACCTGCAAATAAATCTGTGTTGGAAGTGATCCCTGTTGGCTGCTTAGCAGTATTTTACTTACAAATGGTTCGTGTATATTACTTTGCAGTGGCGAACTGAACAGGCAATTAAGGATAAACAGAATGCTCAAGCATCCGCAAACGGCAACACTGCCAAAAAACGCAGGTAGGAAAGCAGCCTCACTCCGTATTAGCTGTTTACTTAGCAGTATATTCTTGTTATTCATGGCTCTTTCTCTACATTTGTTGCTGTCTCTCTCAGAAGCTCGGTGTGTAGGATGAGCAGCCGAGAAAAGATGAGCATGCAGGATTATTCAAAGGAGCGAGGAGTCTCTGGCGGCTTGGAGCTAAATGAGGACAAGGAGAGCAGTCCTGGTAAAGCTCAGTTTACAACCCCAACACAATTGTTACAAGCATGAGCCTTAAATTAAATTGTGCCTTGAACATAAAACGTACTGTTGCATTAATTGTTTTGAAAAAGCATGAAAGAGTTCATTTTCTGAAGTAGAGCTGTTTTATCTTTTTCTCTTGTGTAGAGACTTCCACGGTGTCAAGTCCAGATACAGAAAGCATCACTACCTCCACAGTCAGCCCTGCTGGCAAGGTCAGGTGTTAACTTCACAACACTACATGCTCTATGTTGTGTGTGTACAGAAGTACATTTCCTGGATATTTATAGTATATATGCAATTACTGACACCACAGGCGTCTGATATATGTGGTGACTGAAATGTATCATTTCCCCCCCAGACCCCTGAAGAGAAGGAAGCGGAGGAGAGAGAGCGGGAGCGAGAGAGCCGTACTGCTCGTGTTCCTCCCACACTGCAAAGAGGCGACTCGGCCCCAGAGAGTCCTGGCGGTCCCTCTACTGACGGCAAAAAGTAAGAGCACCACCCACACACCAGCTGCTTGGCAGTAATGGGCTTTTATGCACATTGACCAGGCTTTGAACTACATCAAGACCTCTTTATAATCATTTACACTTGATTTTATTGTATTAGCATAAAACACCATACACTAGTATGAGGTATACCTATAATATACCTGATACCCAATATAAATATTGATGCATCTCTGTCTGTTGACCCTCATCCACCACCACCACCAGATACCAGGCTCCAGTTCGAGATGAGGAGTCAGAATCTCAGAGAAAAGCTCGTTCTCGACTCATGCGCCAGTCACGACGCTCCACTCAGGTATTATTCTAGTAAAGTAGGTAAACAACACTTATTATCAGAGGCTTCCATTTGCAACAAAGTGCTGCAGTTTTTCTTTCTCTAGCTCACGAGAGTGTAACCATGACATTTGTATTGTATACATGGTGTGTATTACATTACTTTATATGTATATTCTCCATGTCATTAATCACTTCAACTTTACTAAAATGATTAGGTCTGTAAGGGATGAACCATCAAATTGAATATTTTGAAAGAAAGCTTCAGTGTCTTACTATTAGAGCACAACATTTAGACCCCTGTATTAAATAATAAAATCAAACAATTACAGTTTTTAATGGCCTTGGCTCAGGAAGTTTCTTCTTCATTCATTACCACTATAGACAGTTCTCGAAAAATAGTTTAAAGCACCTAAAGAAATGTAATATAAAATGTAAAAAATATATTCATTCATTCATTGTCTTCCGCTTATCCGGAGCCGGGTCGTGGGGGCAGCAGTCTAAGCAGGGATGCCCAGACCTCCCTCTCCCCAGACATTTCCTCCAGCTCTTCCGGAGGGACCCCGAGGCATTCCCAGGCCAGCTGAGAGACATAGTCTCTCCAGCGTGTCCTGGGTCTTCCCCGGGGCCTCTTCCCGGTGGGGCATGCCCGGAACACCTCTCCAGGGAGACGTCTCGGAGGCATCCGAAACAGATGCCCGAGCCACCTCAACTGCCCCCTTTCGATGTGGAGGAGCAGCGGCTCTACTCCGAGCTCCTCACCCTATCTCTAAGGGAGCGCCTTGTCACCCTACGGAGGAAGCATCCAGCATCTTACCCTTTTGGTTATGGCCCAGAGCTCATGACCATAGGTGAGAGTAGGAACGTAGATTGACTGGTAAATTGAGAGCTTCGCCTTCCGGCTCAGCTCCTTCTTCACCACAACAGACCGGTACATAGACCGCATTACTGCTGCCGCTGCACCGATCCGTCTGTCAATCTCACGATCCATCCTTCCCTCACTCGTGAACAAGACTTCGAGATACTTAAACTCCTCCACTTGAGGAAGGACCTCCCCTCCAACCTGGAGGGTGCAAGCCACCTTTTTCCGGTCGAGAACCATGGCCTCCAATTTGGAGGTGCTGACCCTCATCCCAGCCGCTTCACACTCAGCTGCAAAACGCCCCAGTGCATGCTGTAAGTCCAGGCTTGAAGGAGTCAACAGGACAACATCATCTGCAAAAATCAGCGATGAAATCCTGTGGTCCCCAAACCGGACTCCCTCCAGCCCCTGGCTGCACCTAGAAATTCTGTCCATAAAAACAATGAACAGAACCGGTGACAAAGGACAGCCCTGTCGGAGTCCAACATGCACTGGGAACAGATCTGACTTACAGCTGGCAATGCGAACCAAGCTCCTGCTCCGGTTATATAGAGGCCGAACAGCCCTTAACAGAGGGCCATGGACCCCGTATTCCCAGAGCACCTCCCACAGAATGCCTTGAGGGACACGGTCGAAAGCCTTCTCCAAGTCCACAAAACACTTGTGGACTGGTTGGGCAAACTCCCACGAACCCTCGAGCACCCTGTGGAGGGTATAGAGCTGGTCCAGTGTTCCACGACTAGGTAGAAAACCGCATTGCTCCTCCTGTATCCGAGGTTCGACTAACGGTCGAACTCTCCTCTCCAGTACTCTGGAATAGACTTTCCCTGGGAGGCTGAGGAGTGTGATCCCCCTATTGTTGGAACACACCCTCCGGTCCCCCTTCTTAAAAAGAGGGATCACTACCCCGGTCGCCCAGTCCAGAGGCACTGTCCCTGACCGCCACGCTATGTTGCAGAGACGTGTCAGCCAAGACAGCCCCACAACATCCAGAGACTTAAGGTACTCAGGGCGAATCTCATCCACCCCCGGTGCCTTGCCACCAAGGAGCTCAGGGACCTCAGCTTGGGTGATGAATGAATCTACCTCTGAGTCCTCGGCCTCTGGTTCCTCTACAGAAGGCGTGTCAGTGGGATTGAGGAGATCCTCGAAGTATTCCTTCCACCGTCCGACAATATCCCCAGTCGAGGCCAGCAACTCTCCATCTCCACTGTAAACAATGTTGGCAGAGAGCTGCTTACCCCTTCTGAGGCGCTGAATGGTCTGCCAGAATTTCCCCGAGGCCGTCTGATAGTCCTCCTCCATGGCCTCACCGAACTCCTCCCAGACCCCAGTTTTTGCTTCCAAGACCACCCTGGCTGCAGTTTGCTTGGCCTGCCGGTATGCCTCAGCTGCCTCCGGAGTCCCCCGAGCCAACCAGGCTCGATAGGACTTCTTCAGCTTGACGGCATCCCTTACTTCCAGTGTCCACCACTGTTTTCGGGGATTGCCGTCTCGACCGGCACCGGAGACCTTACGGCCACAGCTCTGGATGGCTGCGTCAACAATGGAGGAGAAGAACATGGTCCACTCAGACTCAATGTCCCCAACCTCCCTCGGGATCTGCTTGAAACTCTCCCTCAGGTGGGAGTTGAAGACCCCCCTAACAGAGGGATCAGCAAGACGTTCCCAACAGACCCTCACAATACGTTTGGGCCTGCCAAGTCTGTCCGGCATCCTCCTCCGTAAGCGGATCCAACTCACCACCAGGTGGTGATCGGTTGACAGCTCCGCCCCTCTCTTCACCCAAGTGTCCAAGACATGCGGCTGAAGGTCAGATTACACGACCACAAGGTCGATCATTGATCTCCAGCCTAGGGTGTCCTGGTACCAAGTGTACTGATGGGCACCCTTATGCTTGAACATGGTGTTCGTTATGGACAGGCTGTGACTAGCACAGAAGTCCAGCAACAGGACACCACTCTGAGTTCAGATCAGGGGGGCCATTCCTCCCAATCACGCCCCTCCAGGTATCACTGTCGTTGCCCACATGGGCGTTGAAGTCCCCCAGCAAAACTATGGAGTCCCCAGTCGGAGCACCTTCCAGCACCCCTCGCAGGGTCTCCAAGAAGGTTGGGTACTCCACACTGCTGTTCGGCCCATAAGCCGAAACAACAGTGAGACACCGATCACCGGCCCGAAGGCGCAGGGAAACAACCCTCTCGTTTACCGGGGAAAACTCCAGCACATGGCGGCTGAGCTGGGGGGCTATAAGCAAGCCCACCCCAGCCCGACGCCTCTCACCATGGGGCACTCCAGAGAAGAAGAGGGTCCAACCTCTCTCAAGTAGTTGGGTTCCAGAGCCCAGGCTATGCATGGAGGCAAGCCCGACTAACTCTAGCCGGTACCGCTCAACCTCCCTCACCAGCTCAGGATCCTTCCCCCCAGTGAGGTGACATTCCATGTCCCAAAAGCCAGATTCTTTGTCCAGGGTTTGGGTCGTCGGGGCCCCTGCCCATGACTGCTACCCAAAACACAAAATATATATATAATTACAAAAGGAACTACTGATCCTCTAATGTGTTCTGAATTTTCTCATTAAATCTATTCGTTTTTCTATTCAAACGTTTTCCACAAATCATTAATTTATTCAGCATTGTTGAAATTTTTTCCATTTTTAAGTAATCATTTTACGTTATATATTGTCACATGTGTAAATACTGTTCTTTTGGTGTATTTCTTTGCAGGGAGTGACCCTGACTGACCTTAAAGAGGCGGAGAGAATCGTTAATAGGACATCTGAACCTCAGCCCAGTCTTCAGACTGTCAGTCCTGTTGTCACGGTAACGCCAGCAGAGAGAGGTAAGTGACTCTATTAACAAGCACAGCACAAGAATCTGCACTTTTTAAATGGCCTCTGGCATAGCTCATTCTGACTTAATAGCTCCTCAGACAAAAAATAATTACATCCACTAGCAGCAACAAAAAAAGTTTGTGCATCCAGGGGAATGTAACTTGCATAGCAATGTTGCATGCGTTTGCCGAAGTTTGGATGTACTCCTGCAATCACATGAATAATAATGGAGCTACAAGAGAATGTGTCAGTATGCTTGTGCTGTTTTGCATAGCACAGAAGCAGAAGTCATTCAGCTCCAGCTGTACATTCTCACGCCTGTGCAGACACCTACAGCCCTGCATGCTGTGGCTTCACATTTCTGCTCTTTGGTGCTTGGTCTTGCAATAAGAAACTGGCAGCTTGCTGGAGGTTTTTTTTTTTGTTTTTTTTATATCTTCAGGCAATGCTAATCTTCAGCTAATATTATCTCAGCCCCACTAGTCAAACAAAACTGACATAGATTTAGCAATCTCTTAAAGAAATTAGCCTGTGGTCTTTTGTGTCCTCATTTACTTTCTCTTAAGTCATGAGTGCTCTATAAATTCCTGTGCACTTACTTTTTGCTTCAGAAACATTTCAGCCTGACTTTAGGCTTCAGGATTATTTTGTAGCTGCTAACACTTTTCTTGGTTTATTGTGGGATTGAATGAGTGCACTAAATGTTCCCCATGTTGCTTTTAGAGACTGGTACAGTAAAGTGGCAGACCCTGACAAAATGGGGCACTATGTAGTAACTGGGGCACTATGTAGTAACTAGGGCATAGCTCCAGACACAGAAAGAAAGGAATTCCACTTCAAGCTAAAGCAGCAATCTTTGGACTTAAATAAATTAAAACCTGACTGTATTAAGCACACTATATTAAATGAAATGCAGTGATAATTACTAAGCATGCCATTCATTAGTAATTCCTGATCTACAGACACAGATCCTGGGAAGACCGCCAGCCCAGAGGGAGACTCTAAACTTGCTGTAAGAGATCGCCGTAGAACAAGGAGAGAGAGACGATCGACTGGAATCGCCGCTCTTATGGGAGAGGTGTGTAAGAAAAAAAACGCGCACACACATAACTGATGTGCTCTGCACTCTGCAGAGATTTTACAGCACACGCTTTAATGGAAATGAGGGTTGTGGTCAGGAGAAGACTCGTGTGACCCCTTTGACACTGACTGATCCACATAGCTGGTTATCCCCTCTACACCTCTAACAGTTCATTTTAAAAGAAAATTCTCAAATATAACAGTTTTCCTCCTATAGTACTTGTTGAATGGTCTGGATTTATGACTGGTCAGCACATCTAGAATTTTTTATTTTTTTTTTAGAGATATCTGTTGCGTTTTTCTTCTTGAGAGTTCAAATCCCAAGAGCCACTGAAATCCTTTTATGCACAGGAAATCCTTTCTTGCATTTGTACCAGATTTTAAAAAATTATTAGGAAACTTAAAGGAATTGCCTACTATGATATTTTTTATTCTATACATAAAAATGAATAAAGCCATCTAGATTTAGCTCAGGGATTAGGTTATTCAGTGCATGTATTTGGGGAATTTAGTAAGGTAGAAAATATGTGTTGTAGGTTTGTTAGGGCTTGATGCTCAGTGGTGTTACTGTTACTACTACAAAGTTGATTGTTTTCCCATAGCAGCCGTAGCAGTAGCATAACAAATTACATTTATTAAAATGTAACCCATTTATTTCTACATTATACGTAGCACAGCATCCTCTCTCTTGAATTTCTGGTGTCAGAAAGCTTAAAGGAACAGCTTTAGCACTTATTAGCCCTAGAAGCCCTAGTTATTGTAGGTGATATGGTCATCTTCAGTTACTATCTCTATTATTATTATTTGTATACTACTTTTATTATTTTAGTCCCACTAGTCAAATGCATCATTTATATAACTGAAATCTGTAATAGTACATACAAGCTACTAATACAAGTTTTCCCCTTTGTCTGTTAATCTGATGATTACATTAATCTGTTTTAACAGTTAAGAAGTTATACTGTATACACAAATACACCCACTGTTGAGCTTCTAATCTTTACCTGCTTATCTCTATGCTTGAAATAGATTCATGCTTAGAAGTTACTCTGGATGAAAGCCAATGGAACAAAAGGCTTGTTAATAGTAGCCCGACTCAAGTGTAATCACAAGACAAGATATATGACTTCAAAAATAAAAACGCTGCTGTGTTAATGACTACTGATTGTTTTTTATTTTCAGACAGAGGACATGGATGCAAACGAGCCTTCATGTGCAGATGGCACCTCAAGGTTTCTGTCCCTGCCTGTTCCACACTCATAGTTCTGTCAGAGTTTTTAAAGTGCCTTTCACTAACTGTTGCATTACTTTGCTGTAGTGACACCCAGCCAAGAGATCTAAGATCGTCCATATCACTGGATTTCAGAAAGGTACAATTTGCCATTTAAAAAAAAATCTATTGTTAATGCTTTCATGGATGTTGAAATAAATGCCTTGCTTTTTTTCCATCTCCATCTGTGCAGCTGTATGTGGAGGTGTTGAAGGAGAACAGTGCTCTGAGAGAGAAGCTTCAGGAGACACAGCTGCAGCTCAGCGAGTGCAAAGTAGAGCTCGAGCGACTCAGACAGGTCTGTGTGTGCAGCCATGCAAGCAAATAAAGCATTCTGTCAAAGGGTGTTCACATCAATAGCCTTTCTGTTTGTTTGTTTTCCTCATTTTCCAATTATTAAAAAAAGATTTTATTTCTTATATTTTACTGTGATACGGTCAACAGTGAAGAAGACCTGTAGTTTTAATTACATTAGGGCATCTAATTTTTCCTTGTCTATATATAAACAAGCAGAAGCACTTTCAATCCACCTTTAAGTCAAAAAATCTAATCAAAATGTTGCATCACAAAAATGTTTGTCATTCAATAGAGCAAGGGCGAATCCTATTAATAAACTCCCATGAAGCAGTTCACTTAGCATTTATTTGAGAGTGATTACTACCCCCTAGTGAATTTACTTGTTCAGAACATTCTCATCACATTCTTGAGTATGGTTTCTTATACAGACCCACTTACATAACTAAGCATGTTCAGCCAAATCTGCAACAATGCATAACAATATATTCCTCTTTTACCATCATGATAACATCTGTGTGGGTACGTGTGTGCTTCTGTACGCAGAGCCAGGAAAATGGTTGTGACCGCCCTGCTCTACTGGAACTAGAAAGATTTGTAAGTCTGTTTTTGACTACGCTGCCATTTCAGTATAGTTCTTTGTTGTTGTTTTTTTCCCTTTTATCACTCTCTCACTTACTTCCTTTTTTTCCTTTGATTAAAGTTCCTGTAAGCTATGCACTGTTTATTGTGATATGTTGAGCAAAGCGGTGTGTGTGTTATACTAGTAGTTAAGATGGGAACATTACCATTATTTTGCCTCTCAACTTTGAATCTCTTAATGAAGATAAAGCCCATAGATGTCAAGAGTGTGAAATTATCCTCATTGTAGTGGCAGTACATTGAAAAACACACAAAAAGATGAACACACAGTGACTTCCTAGAGGAGGTGGCAGATATTTTCCAGGCTTTTTAAAGGAAACAATATCAGAACCTTTCAAAGGGTTCAGCACAGGAAATACAAAGCGGTGACTACACCTTTAGTGGCAGTTCTAAAAATATTCTAAAAAATAATGTTAGTAACGTGTATGACAAAGCGGTTACTGTAGATTTTTCATCTCTATGCAGACTTTACAGGAGTACATCTAACACTTCAGAGTGTGACATAATACAGCAGTCCTTAATTTGTACTCAAAGGGAGTGCCAAGAACTGCCACGTAAGAAAATATAGGAAAATATAGATGTCTGTTTGAACACAGGGTTACACTCAGCATCCAGAAAATACTGTAGATGTGAACCTTGAGGAAGAAGTAAACGAGGAGCAGCTTGATGTCTAGTCCTTTTCTTTATTAATTTATATGCCTCACATCTCTAAACAGAAAGGAATCTATTGAAGAAAAAGACATTTCAGACATTTGACCTTGCTGTGTCCTTGGCCCTGTTTGGATCAGTTCTGAAATTTCAGTTCATCTTTGTTCTGTTTACTGAGAAAAAGTCCTCTGTCCAGAAGGCTTTCTAGTGTCAGAAAATTAGGAACAGCCTTATCTTTGTTAAGCTTCACCATATCAACTTTTACATCTATTTTTTTTCATCTGCATTATGTGAAATGTAACCATAAACGTCCAGTAACTGTGGAAATGCTAGTGTATTAGAATTAATATAAACCTGTAATTGCAGCTTAGCCTTGCTGCTTGAACCTTTGTGAAGACCCTAGCACTTTCTGACCAATCCGGATCACACACTCAACAGTACTGTGGTGGAAAGCTGATTATGTGACCATAAGGAAAACACTAGGCTAAATCTGTAGAAGGGAACACTGAAACACTGATTTTTTTTGTGTTTGTGTGTCAAAGGAGAAGAAAGCTCTCGAAAGGAAAGCAGCAGAGCTTGAAGATGAACTCAAGGTAATAATACATATTAATTTGATTACTGCTCTTATCCAAAAGTCTTTTCATTATAATCAATAAATGAACCCCCACACACACTCCTATTCCCACCTTCTTCTCTCCACAGGTCCTTGTTGACCTGCGTGCCGATAACCAGAGGCTGAAAGACGAGAACGCTGCTCTCATTCGTGTCATCAGCAAGCTCTCCAGATGAACCTGCCATTCCTGCTACTATTCACTGAAACCACAAGGTGGCAGCACTGCCCATCTCTATCCCAAGAATAAACTGGAAGAACGCTCTTCTCCTTCTGCGTGGTCATAACGCACTGCAACTGTGTGTGTGTGTGTGTGTGTGTATGTGTGCGCGTGTGGTCTTTCTCGCCCCTCGGGTGGCTAAACTACTGTTCTCCAAATTAACCTGCACACAGAGGTGAACAGACCGAGCCGTATCACAACCCTCAGTTAAACAGCACATGAACATCAGGAAATTGTAGACCTCCGATTACACCAGGTCTGATTTTGCTCGTTCCAGGTCTCAAGAACGGTAACACATTCCTTGAAGTCAGTGTCACAAGACTGATCATAAACACAGGCACAATTATACTGTATGTCTAATGATATAACAGTGTCATGTTACAGCTATCAGTAGTAATTTTTTAGCAGACATTGTATTAATTTCAAGAGAAAAAAAAGAGAGGCTGGCGAGGAAACGAAGGTGTATAGTGATAACAGGAACTAGCTTGTCTTTCATGGACGTTCCCCAACGGTATATATAATTATAAATGCATAAAAAGTATGACATCATTTTAAGATGTGATAGTGTTGGCAAGTTAATGTGGGATAAGTGGAGGACAACACAGTTCAGGGTGTGCTGTTATTGGAAAATAATCAACTCCAGAGAACTTTTTTTCGTCGTTTTTTTCCCCCTATAATAGCACAAGTATACGATGGAATATTTGTTAACCGCCTTTGCATGTGTTTTCATACATGGCACTATTACGTCACTGTAAAACTGGCTTATTTCAGCATATGTGCTGATGTGTTTCTGACATTTTTATGTCAGTGTTCTGACGCTGAGTTCAAGTAACGTGTTACCTGAAGTCCATACTTGAAGTACAGCAGGATGGAGAGGAAATGCAGGGTGCTTTTTGTTCCATATATTTAATTAGATCTCTTTTTCTTTTCTTGTGCACTGTTCTCGTTATTATTCTATATATTTTTTACCTTGTAGTTTAACGCAAAATAAGCCAGTACAAGGTTGCCAGTTTATATTATCTTTCGCTTTAGTCATGCGTATCCACTGTAGCTTGTAGTTTGTATTCTGACAGTGTTGGACATCAGAGGGCACAGCCAATCATCAGCTTTTAGGACACAACCAAAAAAAAAAGGCTCCTCCGGATTTTGCCAAGTGACAGGTCAGCATTCGCCGTTTTTATCAACTAGTTGCTAACTTGATCATATGACAGAAATTTCTTTTCACATTTCCATCTTGACCCCACAACTTAGCATGAAATATTAGTCATTTAATGGTTTCACTACTCATTTGTCTGTCTACTTCTTATTAAAGGTGCAGTTTGTAATATTTAAAAGTGATAGTCTTGTTTTAAAAATACCTTAGGAAAGCTGTTATGTGTAGTATTGCAGTGGCTACTTTCTTTGTTTTAAACTTCTGTTTACAATTCTTGGGTCCAAAAATCAGCTCCGCCCCCAGCTTAAACACCACTGCTCAAATGTTTTCAAAAAATAAAAAGGAAAGGAAGAAAGAAAAGCAGAGGGGTTTTAGCTTTGACTGCGGAGCAGAGGGCACAGCAGAGGGCACAAAAAATAATAAACTGCTCCTTTAATACTGTCTCTATCAAAGGGCTCTAAAATGACAAACTGCCCCTTTATGAATTTCACTTTGCTAGCATAGGACTGTAAAATCCTTAAACTGTTATTTATTTCTCTTCTTGTAACTGTTGAAAAACTAAAGGCTGTAGCCAGGTTTGCAAGCATGTTAGGTAAAATGTGTATTAGCAAATGTCTAAGTTAAAACCGTGTGCTTTGCATACTTGAAAGCGTGTGTTTACACTGAAAATGCAGCAAAATGTTGGAGGATGTGCTAGATCATCAGCTGAAAACATAAAGTATTTCCGCAGACCAAAATAAACAGCAGAGCATATGAAAAATAAAAATTAGCAGCGATCCTAGTTTTCCAAGCGACTTCTGTATCAGTTCCTCTGTTGTGGTTTATCATAAGCATTTATGTAAATCATTCAGCTGAAGGCAGCTCATCAACCCACAAACAAGCTATAAACATTAGCTCAAAAACGGGATGGTTTTCACTGATTTTCAGAGAATTTTGTTTACCCTCTCTGACTCATTAGTGGCGTGACGACGTTGTTTACGAAACAGAATGTTTTTAAAGATGATTGAACAGAGAAGTTTATTCTCCCTGCGTTTCATCTGTTCATAGACTGTGCCACTATTTTAACATAACCACTTTAGATGATCTTCAAATAAACAGCTAATACACTCAACAGTAATGGTTAAGATTAATGCTTAAGTTGTTGCTAATGATTCGTGTTGCTTTGTAGAAAGGAATCTAATGTAACCGGATCTTTGCCGAATTGTAAACATGCTAAAATGTGGAGCGGAAGTACTTTGATGCCTTCTGTAAGTTCTAGAAGGGGCGGAGCCATTAGAGGAACAGTCTACAAGCTGTGTTGTACGTTTTGTGTAAATAAGACTAGTATGCTAAGTTATGTCAAGCTGAAGAAAAGAAGTAGTGATGTCAAATGATCAAGTATGCTAATCATTTCTAACGTACACTCCGCCCTCTTTTAATCAGTGACACCTGACACTCTGCAAAATCAGGACAGCGCTTGCATTGTTAGACACAACAGAGATGCAAACGTGCCAAAACCTGAAGCTCCTCTCTTGCATGGCTACAGGTGCTACGCTGTTGAGGACTGGGGCGTTTTCACTCTCTTTCTCTCTCTCTCTCTCTCTCTCTGTCTCTCTGTCCCTTGCTCTATCTCTCTTTGTGTCTTTCTCTTTCTCTCAGGACAAGCTTAGATCAACACTGTACTCAAGCACACTGCTACTGTATGTCGGACCAAACAGTCATTGACATTGTTGCTGTTTCTCAGCGAGCGAGTATTTATGAGTGTAAGTGATGTATTACAGAACTTGTGTCCTGTGCCAACAGTGGTGTAGGGATTTTTCTTTTTTGTCATCAATTTTCCTAGAAAAGGAGGAGGAGGAATGATTATACTGTGAGTCCTGCTCTCAGAGGAACAGGCGCTTTATAAGGTCAAAGCTTTTGACAGTTTACCATCACGTTGTTGTTTTTTTATTATTAATTGCTCTTGTTTTATTAACATTAATTTTATGCCAATGCATGCCAAGATTGTATTTCGAAAAAACAAAACAAAAAACATGTGCCTTTCTACATATCTATTTTAATATTTTGATGTTGCTCAGTTGAAAAGCTCTGGGCTCGTTAGCCCGAAAGTGCTCCAGTAGACTCCTACAGATTCTGCTGTCATTAAAAAACACATACAGCCGTCTGCATTTGGTGAAAGAGCCAATAAAATTCAATGGAAACCGATGAGTAGCATTGCATCTTCTTTTCCAACTTGTCATTTAGTTTGTCTGTCTTTAACATGAAAATATTTGCACCCAGAGTTTGAAATAAATTCTACAGACCCCTTGAGTACAGATTTATTGTACTATATTTGGGCTATTTATCAGAGCGATAGAACTTCTTTTATTCCTGAACTTTCCACCAACAACACATTAAGTCTGCTTTGATATTGTTTAGAGAGTAATTTGTTCTTGAGTACTCAGGTTTGGATTAAACCAATTGAATTCAAGTGAAAAGTTAAATTTCCATAGGAACACAGTAATAACAATAATTATAACCACAAATGGGGTCCATGCACCTTTTCCATATAGTTCCCTCATTGCCCAGTTCTTGTCAACAACAAAGACATCATAGACAAATATACACTAGGTTTTGTGATGATGCATCAGTGTTGACCCTGTGAAATCTGATTGGCTAATGGGGGCTTTGTTTCTTGAATCATTATTAGAAAGATACACTACAGTACAGCATATTACTGCACATCGATACTATCACCTCGATGTGTATTAGGTATCATGAGAAACATTTCATTAATTCAATTCAATTTTATATAGTGCTTTTAACAAAGAGTATTGTCTCAAAGCAGCTTTACAGAACATAAACAATAAACAAACAGTCCTAGATGTTAGACAAAATTGCCCCTAGTGAGCAAGCCTGAGGTGACTGTGGCAAGGAAAAACTCCCTTAGATGGAATTAGGAAGAAATCTTGAGAGGAACCAGACTCAAAAAGGAACCCATCCTCATCTGGGTGACACCGGAGAGTGTGATATGAACAATGTCCTTTCTGCGTTAGTTGTGTGATGCAGATACAACATGTGTAAAATGTCCACATAGTGTTGGCAGTGCTGCTTTGAATACTCCAGTCCTCAGAAAGCAGAACCCGGCTGGAGCTGGTCCATCTCTGGATGCCACCGGAGCTGGCACAATCTCTGTGTGTCTTGGGGATGGGTAGAAGAAGGGAAACAAATGGAAAGGAATTAGCGTAGCTGCTATTCATAATATTAGCAGGCACTAGATGATGATGTGCATTTAATCAGATGTATTGGAGTACAAAGTTATGGGATGTATTAGGTGTATGCCTGGCTAAAGAGATATGTCTTTAGTCTACATTAGATTTAACTCTGCCCCCAGTGACATCATATCACATAATTACATTCATCAGTGGATGATTATTCAGTTCAGTTATGTTTATATCGCACTTCTATTGCAATAGATATGATCACAAAGTAGCTTTACAGAAATTAAGGTGTAGATTTAGATCAGTAATAAACAGGAGCTACGCATAAGTAATGAAAACCAAGATCAACTGATTAAACAGGTAGAATCAGTGGCTCCTGCTTGATTGGAATGAAAACCTGCATCCATACTGGCCCTTTGTGGACAAGATTGGGCAACCCTAGTGTAAGTATCCCCCCATAAATTAGTTTTGGTTACAAGCAGAGGTCACAGTCAACATTAGTGCAATTACAGCTTCATATGAACTCATTATGCCAGGTTCTGGTTTGCCCCAGAGCCTTTTAGAGAACATTCCTGGACAAGCATTATCATGAAGACCATAAAGCTATTAAAAGTAGTCTATGACAAAATACTAAAAAAAAAAATCAATAAGCTTAATAGCTTTTGGGTTTTTGGTTGTTTTGTTTTTTTTATTTATTTGCAATATCGAGCAAGCCAGCTTGACTGTGATGAATGGGTCAATGTACTTTAGCTGTATCTGTGGACACTACCAAATACTGACCCTATCAACCTTTCTGTTCAATTTACCTTGTGTCTGGATCACAAGGTAAATTTTGTTCTTCAAAACAATACTAAGTGAGAGTGACTCCATATTTGTTTGAGAACTTCACCAAGCTACAAGTGCAGCTAAATGTAATTCTGTTTACTGAGCTTACATGTAATTGTATGGTTGTTTAAGGAAGTGATAGAAATGATGCAACTAAGATACCTAACAATACACACAAATATAAATAATAGATTAATGTGAGCAACCTGGAGCATCTTCATTGTTCAAATACAGAAATGTTAAGTCCTGAAAGGCCTGAAGATTAAGGAGTATAATGCACAAAATTCAAGAAAAGGGTTACAAGAGTCCTGCTGGAACATCTCTTTCACCCCACCCCATTTCTGCGCTAACTCCACTAGCTTCCGGTAACTGCATATTTAAAACACTGATGCTTTAAAGCCAAAAACGGACCAGCACCCTGTTACGTCAAAGCTCTTATCACTCCCTGCACTGCACCGTGCTCCCTCAGATCCTCTAGCACTCCTAATTTCCATATACATTTAAATTTATTTACATTTACGACATTCTCCAGATGCCCTTATCCAGAGTGATGTATTAAAGTGTTTTCTCAGTAAATACAGTACTACTGATTTGCTATGTCAGACTAAGAATACCATTTTTTTTTTAATAAGCAAGAAAAAGTAAGTGCAAGTTTAATAACTGCTTGACTGGTCCCAGTATCTCTCAGGGTACAATGGAGGTATGCATTGAGACTCTTCTCTGTTTTAGCACTTATGTGGTGGAATGAACTTCCCATGAAAGGCAAAACAGCCAAGTCACTGGTCGTCTACAAACAACAAAAGACCTCCATCTTCCTGAAATATTTAAAATAGCACTTATTTGTTTAAAAAATTCTGCTATGACCTCCCAACAGAGTTAGACTCGTGATATCCGAAGCCTGCGTAGTCTGCACTTTTGTACGTCGCTCTGGATAAGGGCATCTCCCAAATGTCATAAATATTAATATAATGCTTGACATTGGAATGACAAATACTCTTTTTTTGCTTTATGTTTTTTGTGTTTTTTTTATACTGTTTATGTTTCTATTCTGCAAGCACAAACAAGGCTAAGGTATGTAACAATTTCACATCCAATTATTCCATCCAAAAATTTATCTATAATAGTAACAATATATGAAAATACAAATAATGTAAGTAACAGAACAGAATAGACGTTTCATCGAAACAAAATGCAGATGGTCCATGCAGCATATATATAACATTGTTTTATATATATATATATATATATATATATATATATATATATATATATAAGTTTGTATTTCCTAAGTGAGACATCACATCACGCTTAAGAAGTGTGGAGCATAGTATTTGCCTCTCAGGAGTTATTGCAGGTAGGCTCTTATTCAACACATTAGTGAGAACAAAAAACAAGCCACAGGTAGGTGCAATTAATTAAGAAATTTATAATAAAACAATAAAGTAAATTGTAGAATGAAATTCATTTTTTTTTTTTATTGAGAAACTGTTCAATGCTCATATACATTATTCTTTATTTTTATTCTTGCAGGCAATGGCTAGTATTTATTACTTTGAGGTAAATATAAACAGCTTTGCTACTAAATGTACAGAAAATTCAGGATGTATATATACTATAATATAGATTATTTAAGATATCAGTTGTGTTAAGTGCGATGTTGAGGCTTCTGAAGTGCTGAGTTGTTTTCTATTTTACTTATATAATATAACTGTATTATGGGCTGTAATTTGAGTTCATTTGGGTTATTTCCAAATACATCAACCATAATGTACAAAATTTCTATTAGTATTAATGGGATTTATGAACAGAATATTTCAGAAAATGTCAGTACTTTAAGCATTTTCAATTATATGTTTGGTTAGAAAGTACTGTGTATTCTTTACTAATTCCTGATATACTGATAATCCTGATATTAGAAAGATGCATTGTTAATGCATCTTCCGTCCATCCGTTCATCCGCCCATCCGTTCATCCGTCCATCCGCCCATCCGTCTATTCAGTTCCTCTGCAACATCAATTGCCGTCTGCATTTGGAAGAGATGCACAAGGTAAATAGGTTTAAATGAGAAGAGACAAGGTCTCTCTTTCAAGTTATATGCTCATTTAAAACAAGGAGAGATGCAATACATCAACCAGAATGTATAAAATTTCTATTACTAATGGGATGTAATGACTGCGCTAAAGTGGAGGATATTGGATCCAAATGCGGAGTATAATAAAACAAAAACAAGCAAACAAATCCAGAACAATAATCCAATAAACAGAGTCAAAAACCAGTCAGAGTCAAACACACAGGCAAACAAATCTGAAAAGACGTGTAACAAAAATCTCAGTCGAGAAGAATAAAAAACAGAGGTAATTCACTAGGCAAACTGTCACACAGAAATGGCTTGGTATGAACACAAATTTTCAGGAAGTAACCAACCCCGGAAGTTGGTCAATACACTGGTGAGCATCCCCCCCACCCCAAGAACACCTCCAGGTGTTCTTTGGTGAGGTCGGCCATGGGGTCTGGGTACAGGTCTGTCTGAATGTGATCTGTGGAACTCATCAATCAATGCTGGATCCAGAATATCAGCCGCATTGACCCAGGACCGTTCATCTGGGCCGTACCCCTCCTAGTTTACCAGGTATTGAAATTTACCTTTCTGATGTCTGGAGTCGAGGAGGGATTTTACTAGGGTCTTGGGGGGTTGGGGGGGTGTTTCAAAGGCTGTGCTTTCTTGGTTGGGTGGGACATGCTCCAGTTTGAGGAGGGAGACATGAAGGTTTGGAGTTGAAGCCAGTAAGTGACAGGGTTATTTCGTCTGGTAATCAGAAAAGGGCCAATGTAACAAAGACTTAGTTTGCAGTAGGGGAGCTTGAGATTAATATTGCATGTGGAGTGCCATACTCTTTGACCAACCTAGTACTGGGAGTGTGGTTGTCTTCTACGATCTGCGTGGAGGCTTTGTCTGCTAATAGCTCTCTGAAGACACACATGGGTGCTCTCCCAGGTGGTTTGGCTATGATGAATTCAGTCATCTGCCGCAGGGACATTGAAGGGTTCCCCAGTTCCCCAGCAGAGGAACTCACGCCACCATTGTTCACGGCTACAGTAAGTTCTGAGATACCGGCCGATTTCTGGGTTTAGTCATTCTACCTGTCCATTGGATTGGAAGTGGTAGCTTTAAGTTAGACTCACTTTAATATCCAGTTAGCGGCAGAATGCTCCCCAGACTCATAAGGTGAACTGTGTTCCCCGGTCTGACACAATGTCCTCTGGGAGACCGTAAACTCTGAAGACCTGATGAAACAAAGCTTTGGCAGTTCCCATGGCAGTGGGCAGACCCTTGAGAGGGATAAGCCGGCAGGCTTTGGAAAATCTGTCAGTGGCTATGAGGATCGTGGTATAACCTTTTGAGCTAGGGAGGTCTGTGATGAAGTTGACAGAGAGGTGCAACCAGGGGCATTGAGGTACCGGGAGTGGTTCTAGTAAGAAGTTGGTGACTGGCTTTGGATTGGGCACATGCCTGACATGCTTTGACATAAGTGTCCATGTCATGGGCTAGGGAGGGCCACCAGAAGGCTTTCTGGAGTAGGGGAGTGGTTCTATGGATGCCATGAAGGGTGATGTCTGACAGTCTGGTAGGTGATGTAGGGTGGGTTTCACTGCAGGGAGAAGGCTGCGGTAGTGTCTGTGGTTAGCTGTTCCTGGCAGACATGTAGCATTTCCCCTTGTTGTGGCATGAAGCTGTTGAATCCGCTGGATCCATCGGTGACTAAGTATTCTGTAATGATGACGCCAAATTACAGAAATGTAATTGTAAAAATGTAATGTAAATGTGGAGTTTAATAAAGCAAAAGCAAACAAATCCAGAACAATAATTCAGTAAACAGAGTAAAAAAAAAAACAGGCAAAGGTTGAAACCGAAATGGCAACCACACAGGCAAACAAATCTGAAAAAATGTGTAGCAAAAATCACAGTCGAGAGGAATACAAAACAGAGGTCATTCACAAGGCAAACTACAAACCCCAATTCCAATGAAGTACAGAACAGAATACAATGACATGCAAATCCTTGTTGACCCAACTGCAGTACTGAAGTCATACATCAAGCAAGAATGGGAAAGAATCTACAAACCTTCAACAGTTAGTGTCCTCAGTTCCCAAACTCTTATTGAGTGTTGTTAAAAGGAAAGGTGATGTAACACAGTGGTGAAAATACCCCTGTCCCAGCTCTTTTGGAGCGTGTCGCAGGCATCAAATTCAAAATGAGTGAATATTTGCAAGAGACAATCAAGTTTATCAGTTTGAACATTGCATATCCTGTCTTTGTGGGGTTTTCAATTGAATACGGGTCAACAAGGATTTGCATGTCATTGTATTCTGTTTTTATTTACGTTTTACACAACGTCCCAACTTCATTGGAATTGGGGTTTGTAATATGCTCATTTAAAACAAGAAGAGAGATGCAATTCATCAAAACCATAATATACAAAATTTTTCAGAATCTTTTCGAATGTCAGTACTTTAAGTATTTTCAGTATATTGGTTGGAAGGTACTGTGTATTCTTTACTAATTCCTGATATGCTGAGGATTAGTGCATATATTAATGCATTATAATTATTTAATAATGGCATTAGATTAGTGTTAGACTAATACACGTCTTTATTTCAATGTGTACATTTCTTTCTTTCTTTCTTTCTTTCTTTCTTTCTTTCAGTTCATCAGGCTTTTGCAATTATGTCAGGATGTGGAAGAGAAGCATATTGAGGTGAACTTGTTTAAATGCTGAGAAGTGACAAGGTGTCTCTTTCAAGGTATAATATGTTCATTTAAAAAGAAGAAGAGAGATGCCATGTATTAGGACTGTAGGACAAACCTATAGAATTTAAGCTATTTACTTATATATATATATATATTTGTGTTTATATTTATATATATATATTGTGTGTGTGTGTGTGTGTGTGTGTGTGTGTGTGTGTGTGTGTGTGTGTAGGCATGTGGGGATAAACCGCATTTTTTATATCATTTTCTAAATTGTGATAATTAAATGCTTTCTCTCTTCCCTATTCTTTAATCTTCCTCCTTCCCTCCCACTAAACGTCCACTGAAATGTATTGAGCTTGATCTCTTGTCACAAATATCTGCAGCACAATGACAACATCATGACAACTTTTGCAGCAGTTCTTGCTGACCGAAGAAGGCTTCCTTTAAGTTCCTTCCTTTACAGCCACACCAATACTTTATTAAAACTCTTTCACATTCACAAGATTATGCACCAGGACATGCATCATGGCAATGCATCAATTGAATATAAAACACAATACCCATAATAGCAATACACAAGATTGAAATACACGACTTTTACAATGAACACACAGTAAAATGATTTTTTTTTTCTCCCTGACAGATGGTCAGACAGATGATCACAGCCAGGACCTGATGAATAAACAATTTGGCACATGTTGGACTGATTGCTGATCCCAAATATATGCAATATAGTTTCCTATAGTTTTCCTCCCATCTACACCAATACTTTATTATCGCTCTTTTACGATTATGCTCCTTAACATGTCTTTCATGGACCATCACCATGATGGGATAACACCCAACGACAACCAAGTGGACTCTTTCCTTTATCTTTCCTTACTCATTTAGTAAAACTTAAGTAATGAACCTTCATGTAGTCAGTCAATTAGCTTTATCAATTAGATTTTAAAGAAATACTACTTTTTAAATATTCTAATATTATATTAGAATTTAGTACAACTTTACATTATGTATAAACTTTTTAATATCATATTTGTAACAATTATTATTATGTAGATTGTTCAGAACACCCACACTATCTGTTGGTTTCCTCAGGTGCCACATGACTTAAGTGGAGAAGAAGAGATGGAAATAGACATGGATGCAGAGCAGATGGACGTGGATGAAGACGCAGAGCAGATGGATGTAGACGAAGACGCAGAGCAGATGGACGTGGACGTATAGATGATGGAAGAGGTAAACATGACCTATAATCTGATAAATGTTCAAATGTTTTTTGTGGGATATTTAGATAGATGTAAGACAGATGTAAGACAGAAGTACCTCAAATAAATCCAATTCAAATTTAATAAGCACTTTTCACAAGCATAGTGAGCAGAATTGCATCTCAAAATGCATATCAAACCTTGAGGTGGATGAGCTACAACAGCAGAGAACCACACTGGGTTCCTGATTTTGGCTGAGGTGAGGTACCCAGTGTGGTCTTCTGCTGTTGTACCTCATCCACCTCAAGGTTTGATGTGTTGTGCATTCTAGGCACTGAAAACACTTCTCTTGTATATATCCTCTTTTCTGTTCACCCCAGGTGTAAGGGGTTATTATATGACTTACTATATCCTTCCTGGCAGCTTGAACCAGTCTTGCCATTAAACATGTTTTTTTTTCATATGGCTTTACTTATTAGAGCTGTAAAACTATGTACGAAATGCTATGGCACAATTGGTTCTAAAGACAATAATCTGATAACTAAAAACACAACCGAATGTGCTACAATACGTTACAATTCAATCGATATGTGACCAAATCTGCGAGAGATGAGAAAGACCACATCCTCAACAACAAAGTTATCTCCTTTTGAAATTGTAATGGGCAAACCCTTCCCGACCCCCTGGGCCAAAGGCCACGTTGGCATTTCTTCCCTAGGTACCCTAGAAGTGGCAATAGGCAACTATGTTACTGCCTTGATTGAAAAACTGAATCCTATTAATGCTGATGTCTCATTAACTCTGGCTTTGACCACAAAAAAACCAACACATTCTTTTGTACCCAATCAGCAGGTCCTGATCCGAAGCCTGAAGTATACATGTGTCTAGCGATCACCCAAACCTGAGCCTTGACAGATTATCAACCACATTGGATTCACGCAAGTCAAAACATTGCATTGCATTGAACTCACCACAGATCTGAAGACCTCAACTTTAAGTCACATTTGGCCTGTAATTGGACTGTTGGCCTAAGAAGCCTACCTAAGTGAGTACTCAGGGCTGAAACAGATGGGAGCCCACAGAAAGATCCTTCATTTCTACTAGTGGGGGGTCATCTCCGGGGTGAAGATCCTGTCACACTTGGCTGCCTCTTAGCTTACCCTGGTATCTGCTTATGTCTAAATTCATTGTTAACCCTTAGAGGTCTGATGCCTTAAGACCCTAGAGATGTTTTGACATCCCAGTTGCTTTTAGCAAAACTCGACCTGAGTATTTTCGACCTGAAATTCATCCTGTTAAATCATTCACATGAAATAATACATTTGGTAACATTCGTATGACAATGTGTGTGTTTGCTATGAATATTGATTATTTAATTTTTTTGTATTATTTTGTATGACTCTTTAATGTGTTACTGGGGAGACTATGGCCCACCCCGTGCCATAAGTATCGTTAGTTTACTGTGATGCCTTTTATTTCTGATATTTTTTGCTTGTAATTTAATTTTCACTTCAGTTTTATTTTGCTCTTCTTTCTAAGTTGCTCATTTGCAATTCCAAAAAACAGAAGTACAATTTTTTGCAGATTAGGGGTGGGAAGTCTCCATTAGTCCACTGGTTTTTAACCAGCAGCCAACCAATGGTTTTTAACCAACATGTATTATGTAACACAGATAACCCGTGCAATGTTTTCAGGATGTATCTATTGCTGCAGTTTTTGCCGTTACATCTGTCAGCTTCTGACAGCAAGGTATTAGTGTCTAAAATGACCTCAGGAACTACACTGGCCTAATAGTTCATCATGGGCCCTTGGTTGCTGTTGTAGATAGGACATTATTTACATTATTTACTGTCCAGTGTCACCCAAATGAGGATGGGTTCCCTTCTGAGCCTGGTTCCTCTCAAGGTTTCTTCCTAATATCATCACAGGGAGTTTTTCCTTGCCACTGTCGCTGTAGGCTTGCTCATTAGGGATAAAATAGTTTAACAATTTATTAATTTTCAATTTTTTTCTCCTTTCTCTGTTTCTTTACTTTTGTAAAACTGCTTTGAGTAAAAGGTGCTCTACAAATAAATTGAATTGAATTCAATTATCCCGAGGCTGTTACTGCTATAAGTAATGTTTTAAAAATGGATGAAATAAAATAAAGCATTATTAAAGCAGTGGCAGAGAGAGAGAGAGAGAGAGAGAGAGAGAGAGAGAGAGAGAGAGAGAGAGAGAGAGAGAGAGAGATTAAATTGCAATTTATTTCTAGATGCTCTAGATGATCATTATGGAGTTGCATGTCGCCATAAAAGTTGCATAAGGATTTAGGGTTATTAGATGTAAGCATTGTAGAGCACTGGAAATGAATGGTTACAGTCATGGTGTCAGGATCAGAAACTCCTCTTTATTAACAACTAGAATGTTTTCTGGGAGCGTCCTAGGCTCTTCCGTGCTGATGGCATGCACCCCAGCAGAGTTGGAGCAGAACTCCTCTCGGACAACATCTCCAGGATGCTACGCACCATCTGAAACGTAAGCCATAGCTCAAATCATAATTATATTAATTACTGTTCAACTCATCAGACTGATACAAGTGCACTATAGAAACTGTGTCTGAGTTCAAAGAATAAATTCAATAAAAGTTCTCAAAATTATCAATAAGACAATTAAAGCAGAAAGATGTCAAATAAGCAAACAAAAAGATTTTCTAAAGTTTGGGTTTCTAAACATAAATGTAAATGAAATCTACATTTCTCAGATAATAGCCCTCTCGATGCACTCCGCCTTACCGAAACCTGGCTTAAACCAGATGACGACATTGGTCTGAGTGAGTCTACCCCATCAGATGAGACTGTAATTCTAAGCCACAATATTTGCTTTGGTTTTTGGAATGCAAAAAAGTGGGGTGTGTGTGTGTGTGTGTGTGTGTGTGTGTGTGTGTGTGTGTGTGTGTGTGTGTGTGTGTGTGTGTGTTCTCAAACACAGATGAGGTCTTAACTTTCTGTTTCTTAGTTAGGTTTCTGTTTCCCAGATAGGTTTCTGTTCCTAGTTAAGTTTCTGTTCTGCGAGCACAAACAAGCCTAAAGTAGCAGTTTTACATCCAAATATTACATCCAACAATTTAGCTATAATAGTAACTATCTATCTATCTATCTATCTATCTATCTATCTATCTATCTATCTATCTATCTCTATATATCTATCTATATATGAAAATACAAGTAATGTAAATAACAGAATTTTATTTGTGTTTTTCAGTTTTAAAAGTTTTAAAAGAAACAAAATGCAGATGCAGATGCAGCGTACAGTTTCTATTTCTCAAGTGTGACATCACACCAAGAAGCAGGAAGTGTGCAGCAGATAACTTTTCTCTCTGAAGCCTACATAATTGCGTGTAAGCTCTCATTCGACACATTAGTCAGAAGGAAGTCAAGCCACAGGTAGGTACTATTCATTTAGAAAAAAAAATGATAATAAAGTAAATTGTAGCTTGGACTTCATTTTTTTATTTGTTTATTATGAAACTGTTCAATGCTCAGATACAACATTCTTTATTTTTATTCTCGCAGTTTGTTTTCTTCTGCCTGCTCCACTTGTATTTTATACAACCTTCTTCAAAACAGCAATGGCGAGTGGGAGCGTGAATATCTCTGAGGTATATAATATGAACAGCTTTGCATAACAGTTGCTACTAAATAAACAGAAAATCCAGGATGTCATAAATATAGTTTATCACATAGTACGGTATATATATATATATATATATATATATATATATATATATATATATATATATATATATATATATATATATATACTAGAACATGGATTATTTCAGCGCCGATTTAAGAAATCAGTTGAGAGTGATGTTGAGGCTTCTGTACATTTAATGCCGTGACTTATTTTCTATTTCCTACCTTTATTATGGCTTGTAATTTGAGTATATCGTGTATGTAAATTTTTATTGTTTGTTATTATTAATACTGTAAATCATGGGAACAGTAATGAACAGTGGTACTGTGTATTCTTTAATAATTCCTGTTGTACTAAGGATTAGTGCATGTATTCATGCATTATAATAATTTAATAAAGGTTAGTATTAAACTAATACATGAGTATATGTAGTTGTGTAGGTTTATTTATTTATTTGCTTGCTTGTTTGTTCATTCGTTCGTCCCTTCATTTCTGTGCTATATATTGTTTTCAGCTCATCAGGCATCTGCAGCTGTTAAGTCTGGATGTGGAGGAGATGCATGTGGAGGTAAACTTGATAAAATGCTGAAGATTTTAATATGCTCATTTAAAACAGGAAGAGAGGAGTCATGTATTATAAAACTGTAGCTGTAGTTTTATAATAAATATATTATAATATATTATAATATATTTATTTTATATTTATTTTATATTATATTATATTATTTAAATATATTATTATATTTATTTTATATTTTATATTATATTATATTATTTATTTTATATATATTATATATTATAATATATTTATTTTATTTGTATATATTTTAACTATATTAAAATATTATATATCTATAATGTATATTATAGTATATTGTTTCATTTTAGTGTATGCTTCATTAGTATATTGTTTAGATATGTAGATGGAACAATTCTTGTTAAATAGGCTTAGTGTTTGGCCACAGCCACTTTACATATCTATTGGATGCATCCAGCTATATTGATATGTATATATTTGGTATGTAAAGTGGCTGTGGCTAAACACTAAGCCTATTTAATATGTATCCTGCTATATTACATATTTGTGTATGTAGATAGGTATATAGGCATGTGGAGGTGAAGTGCAGTTTTATTTGTCATTTTCTAATTTGTGAGAATTAAATGCCTTGTTACAAAATAAAGTTCCTGAAGTTTTAACCATCTCTCCCTTTCTCTCCCTCTCTCCATCTCTCTCTCTCTCTCTCTCTCTCTCTCTCTCACACACATTCTGAGTGTCCTTCCTCTTCCTCTTTTCACTCTTGCCTTTTCTTTAATCTCTTTTCCTTCCCCTCTTCCCCCCTCTCTCTCCTCCCCCTCCCCCCCCACGACAAAATCCACTAAACTGTACTGAGTATGATCTCTGACACAAATATCTGAAATACAATGACAAATGAAGTCACTCTCGCAGCATATGTGGTTGACTGAAGTGGGCTTCCTTTAAGTTCCCTTTCTTCCCATCTACACGAGTACTCTACTCTCACTCTTTTACTCCTCCTTTGGAGACATTCACAGAAAGACAAAGAAGCTTAAAGCAAGAACAAGCCTTTGATGGACCATCACCATGATGAGATAACACTCAACGATGACTAAGTGGACTCTTTCTTTTCTATTTCTTTACTCATTTAGTTAATGAATATTTATGTAGTCAGTTAATAAGATTTTAATACAATACTATTTAAGTCTGAGCCTCCTGGTGGTCCAGCGGCAGGATCCCGTGCACTCATTGCCGCGGCCCGGGTTCGATTCCCGGGCAGGAATCTATAAATATTATATTATCTATGAATATTATATTAAATTATATAAATTATATATTATATAATTATATAAAATTTTGTATAAAATTTATAATATAATATCATATTTTTAAAATAAATTATTATTACGTAGATTGGTCAGAACACCCACGCTATCTGTTTGCTTAATTAGGTGCCACATGACCTTAGTGATGTTAGTGGGATCAGTGAATTCCTCCAGAAATTAAGACTGGGAGAAGAAGAGATGGATGTGGATGTGGGTGTGGACGTAGAGCAGATGCATGTGGATGAGGTTGTAGAGCAGATGGATGTGGACGTAGAGAAGATGGATGTGATGGATATGATGGAAGAGGTAAACATGGCCTATAATCTGATAAATATTCATTTCAATTTCATTAAATGTTTGTGGCATTTTTATTTGGTGAGCACATTTGTTGTTCACATGTAGTTACACTCAGCGTCCACTATACACCTGCTCATTTCTGCAGGTAGCCAATCAATCAATCACTTGGCAGCAGTACAATGCATACAATCATACAGATACTGGTCACGAGATCCAGTTAATGTTCACACCAAATGTCAAAATGTGAGTCTATAGTACCTCAAATAAATCCAATTCAAATTCAGTAAGCACATTTCACAACCACGCTGAGAAGAAATGCATCTCAAAATCCACACTAAACCTTCAGGTGGATGAGCTACAACAGCAAAGATCCACACTGGGTTCTACTCAGCCAAGATTGGTCTCAGATTCCTGTTTTTGGCTGAGGTGAGTTATCCAGGGTGGTTTTCTGCTGTTGTACCTCATCCACCTCAAGCTTTGATGTGTTGTGCATTCTGAGCACTGAAAACACTTCTCATGTATATGTATTCCCTTTTCTGTTCACCCAAGGTGTAAGCGGTTATTATATGACTTAGTATGAAATGCTATGGTACAGTTTTGGTTCTAAAAACAATAATCTGATCACTGAAAACAACTGATTCTGCTACAATACAGTACAGTTCAATGGATATGTGACCAGAATCTGCAGTAGATCTGCCATTAACTCGTAATGATGATGATGTGGAGAAGACCTGTTTGAAAAGTAATCACTTTGCTAGCCTATTAAATTACTTACCCATCAGTTTGAACTATAAATTATTTTTCTTTTCTGTCTTGTGATTCCTGATGTGATTTGTGATTTGATTTATGACTGTTTTCCCAACTTATTTCAATTGCTGTCCTTTAAGGCAATGCATCAATCCAAATCATTTAGTTGTTAAACCCCAAATAGTTACAGTTTATCTCAAAAAGGTGCGTCTTTGTCTCCCAAATAAAACAAATTACCCATAATAGCAATACAGAAAAAGGGAAATACACAACGTTCACACTGAACATACAGTAAAGTGATTTTTTTCTTCCGACAGATGATCAGACAGATGATCAGACACATGATCACATCCAGGACCTCATGAATGAACAATCTGGAAATATCTGAAACAGCAAATCTCCATTTTCCGAAGATGAATTTGGCACATGATGGACTTGTATCTGATTCCTGTCTTGAATGCCTATTCCTGTAAATATGTATATGTTTTGTTTTGGGCTTTTTTCTTTTATTATTTAATCAATATGTTATTAAATTAAACAAAGTTTAAGTCCTCCAAAGTGGGGGGGTGGATGGTAAGGGCTTAAAAAAAGAAAAAATGAATGAACCAAATAAAATGCTTGTGGCTTAAAGTTCCTCTGTCACTGTAACTTTTCTGGATACATTTAAAGTCATTTCATGTCACATTTCATCGGAGAGTTAACACAGTCTGAAATACAGTAGCCTATAATGGAAGAAAACCCTGACCCCATCCCACCACCCACACACCCATGCCCTTACCTGCAGCATTTCTTTCAAGATTTAGAACAGAAGAAAGTCTTTCGTATTCAGATACCTGCTCTGCCTCAGTAACGTACGATTTCTTCTTACAAGAATTCAACATCGTATTTGCGAAAACACGTAGAGGTGAGAACGTCCTGTGATAATCATGAGGGATATTTGCTTTAATATGAGATTTAATGTTAGCTCATAACAATGAAGGATTTTCTTGTGAATGTGAATATATTTATCATTATATTATGTTGTGTATAGTTAATTACGCTGTAGTTAGCTAAGTAAGCTAACACAATCAGTAACTCTTGAGCAGCAATCTACATTAATGTCACTGATGTTATACAGCAACCCAATAGCTCAACTTTTGTTGTTGACTTAAGCCCACGTTTCTTGAGTGATATCATGTTTCTTGGTGTTTTTCAGTGGTTGGGCTCGGCCTCTTAGTTCAGGTGAAAGGAACTCTTAATGCTTCATCATACCAAGACAATTTCATGCTCCCGAATTTGTGGGAACAGTTTGGGGATGACCCCTCCCTGTTCCAACATAATTGCATACCAGTGCACAAAGCAAGGTCCATAAAGACATGGATGAGTGAGTTTGGTAGTGTATTGTATTTCTTTGATTAAAGTGGAATTAATTCCTAATTAAAATTGTTAAGACATAAATTCATTTTTCTTCATGACTTCATGAAACCAACCTGACACTGGAGTGCAGATAGAATTCATGTAAAAGCATCTACTGTTAGGACGGCAAAATAAGCAAATGTAGGTTAAATTAAACTCCCTGAGGTGGACACATGTCTGGCTCTGATGCGTCAACTGAAAGAAACATCAGGCAACTTTGGAGAAAATGTGCCAGAATATACAGAAATCCAGCTTAAGCAGGTGCAAAACCCAAGCCTGAATATATGTATCTTTCGCTGAGTTATATTGATGTAATGTTTGGATGTAAGTCGCCATATCTAAATACATTTTATAATTCAAACCAGAAGAAGCCCATAATTTATTAAGCTCCAGTGATCCAGGTGTACAGTAAACCATCTCCCGGGTAACCAACACAAACCCAGGACACTACAGTTCCCTTCCAGCAGAAGAGAGCATCTTCACAATGCCTCTGAGGCCTCAGTGACCTCTGAAATTTCACTTCCAGTTCATTTCCTGACTTTCTACTACGCTAACACACAAAGAATTCCCATTCATTACAGTTTCTTGTTCAACATTACAAACATACTGTACTGGTTCTGAGTCTGGTTATTTGTATGAGTATTTATTGCTGTTTTTGAACCTTTCTTGATTGTGATTTTGTTTTATGACTGGATACTGGTTACTGGATACACATGGAACCTTCCTCTCTCTCTCTCTCTGTTTCTGTCTCTCTTTCTGAGGATGATATGTTAAATTTTTTGAAAACAGGAAACTTGCAGGAACATTTATTAATAGAATAACTGGTTCATATTAACAGTAATACTGAAAAAAGTGGTATGAATTTTGTGAATTTGTCAACTGTGATTGCACTTTGTGTAATTACATATTGTATAGGAGGGCTAAAAATGATGTATGTGTAATTACCAGTATTTCATCTTTGGGTGAAAAAAGATAACTGATGTGTTTTGATTTAGTATTAGCTTTTCAGTTGAAGTGCATTCAATGTAGGGTGGTACGGTGGGGTAGTGGATAGAATTGCTGCTTCAGGGCTCCTGGTTTGATTCTTAGCTCAGATTACTATGTGGATGTTCTCCCAAAAACATGGTAGGGACTGGTTAGGAAGATTGCTTTCTGAAGATGAATAAATAAATGGTTGAGGAAATTATGTAATATCAAAAGTCCTCTCATCCAATGTAGTCTGAATAGAGAGCAAGCACAACCCATATAAGCTAATGAAAGGCTTTGCACAGCTTTACAAAGTAACTAATTTGCAGTGTGAGAACAAATGAAAGAACAAGTTCTGTAATGATGAGATGTCAATCCTGGTCCTTCTTAATATGCATTAAACAAATATTTAAATTAATTTTGTTCATTAATACAGGTAGTGATGACTCAAATGGTTAAAGTCCTGTGTTGTTGCTCAGATGGTTCGGGTTCAAGCCCAATACTGCGAAGCTGCCACTGCTGGGCAGTTCTCAGATACTTATCTGGCAGGGGCAATACCATGATCAAGGAGGTGGTTTGCCCAAAGCGAGGCTCAGCCATTGCACTCGGGCTGTGCTGACCTTTGCGAATTCCCCAAATGTGGGAATCTCGACTGCATAATTTCTGATAGTGGGGGACTGCGTTCGCGCTCTCCCCTTTGTCATGATTGGGGCAGTGGTGGCTCAAGTGGTTAAGGCTCTGGGTTGTTAAGGCTCTGGGTTGTTGATCGGAGGATTGGGGTTCAAGCCCCAGCATCACCAAGCTCCACTGTTGGGCAATTGAGCAAGGCCCTTAACCCTCTCTGCTCCAGGGGCGCTGTATCATAGCTGCCCCTGCGCTCTGACCCCAACTTCCTCAGCTGGGATATGTGAAGAAAAGAATTTCACTGTGCTGTAATGTATGTGTGGTGATAATAAAGGCTTTTTTCTTCTTCTTCTCTGCTACAGGGACCCTGTATTATAGCTGACCGTGTGCTTTGACCCCAACTTAGAATATGCAAAGAAAAGTATTTTATTGAGCTGTAATGTATATGTGACAAAAATAAAAGGCTTCTTCTTAGTGTAAGATATTGTAATAAACCCCCAGAAAAAGACGGTGTAGAATTAATGAGA